>CM057813.1:82675454-82960454 GCA_030067965.1 Latrodectus elegans
TCTTGAGGTGAGAGTGCTCATTCCTCAATGAGTATCTGATTCAGTTCTTAGGTGTTCCAAAAAGCATGTAATCAAAATAAAAGGCTTCTCTTGGTAGGATCCCCTATATGTTTGCTCCATAAAATTTAAATATGGAGAGTAATTTGGCCAAACCATTTGAGTGATATCTTCTTTTTCTATAAGTTGCTGAAAAAAGGAGTCTATGAGACCTTGTATTGTCATCTATATAAAGGAAATCTTTTCCAGTTTTATTGTGTAAAAGTCAGCCATGGGGAAGGATCACTTCCTGATGATAGCAATCTCAAATTATTGAATTTCTATTAAAAGTGGGAAGACTAATCCATGTGTTCAGCGTAATACTTCACGATGACTCCAGTACCACCGTAACGGTCTTTTTCCATTATGTTAGAGGGATGAAACCGTGTTACGACCACTCACAATAAAATCAATAATTGAAAATTATTTGTTGCCACTGAAACGGTTGTCATTCGTAAAGAGAACACAACTCCATTGATGAAATGTGCAGTTTTTGTGGTCGTTGCAAGATTCTAAATGGTGGGACTGAAAGGCTAATGGAGTGCAACGTTCAGGACGTATGTAAATAGATCACATTTGCGAAGTTGTCTGGAAACAGAACTTATAGCCCCATCGATGTACGCAGAGGGTGCTTAATGAGATGTTTTGTACTTTTTTCATATGAAGGATGATATATCAAACATCAACTGCAGTTAGTTGTCTGGGTTGATCAGCACAAATCTTTTTACCGTTCTTTGTTGAGCTTATGTTTTGAAGGATTTTCCAAACTCACGAAATAGCCCTTTTGTTGATTCCTAGCGTTTCAACAACACTGACGACAATACGATCCTCATACAGCTTTTTTTTTGCCTTATTTTCATTTTTCTTTTACATGTGAAGTCATCCAAGTGGATCCGCTTACTTAAGTGGAATATAAATATATTATTAGTTTGTTTGGTAAATTAATGTTTAACAATTCAAATCAATCAATTCAGGTGGTTCATATAATTTTTAATAAGAACTTCATTTGTAAATTTTTTTCCATTTATTGTATTTAAAATATATTTTATTAAAAAAATACATATTTTGATAAGTATACTGTGTTTTAAAAATGTTTTCAAATATGTGTGCTTAAGCAGCATAAATACTTGATAAATTACTCAAATTTAATCTAGTTTACATTTTATTCTTTTTACTAGAAAAGTACTTTAATTTTCCCCAAGAACGTAAAAGGGTTTAGATATGCATATTCGATAAAGAAAGAAATTATCTATTTTTTACAAGTAAATATATATGCGTATAAAATCGTAAAAAATAGGTATTTTCTTGCTTTATAATTAATGCTAAGCTAATATTTTACCAAAATACTTATAAAATGAATGCCCAATTGAATAAGTTGTTACGCATAGACATTTAAGTATATTTATATAGCAATGTTTCTTCACTATATTTATTCTAAATATAAAGATGATGAATAATTAATTACTTTTAGTTTGAAAAATGATCATATAGCAATGAATATTTAAAAAAATAGTTTATATAATGTATTATTATTTGGTTTCCCTTTATGAATAATCTATAAAAATGACTTGAACAAGCTTATTTTTCAGGTATGCAAGGAAAATAAAACGTGTCTTTTGTGTTTAACAAACGGAATGCTTTTAGGTTTAAAACTGGTAGTTGCATTTAAGCTGATTTCTAATTCTACTTTAAAAGTATATTATTTTTGAGCTCTTTTGTATACATATCTTACTCTGAATTACATCAAATCTTCTGTGGGAAATGGAATTTCATCGTAAGAATTGGGATATATTTAAAATATTTATGGATGAACTGTAAGGTTAGAATGTCTGAATGGAAAATTGAATTAATTATAAGCTGAAAACCATAAAATACACATTTCAGGCACATTTATTTTACATTTTCATCTGAAGCTATATTACATCTTTTGGGATATAAATATTTTTCCAAACTATAATTAAATTGTTTCCATAGAAATAACTTGTTCTCACTTGAAATGAAAGAGAAATATAATTTTCTAGCAAAAATGCAAGTGTGGTTTGTCTTTACGTTTTCTATAAACTATTTTTAGAGCATTATTTGCAAATATAATTATATTTTGATTTAAATAAGGGAAAGAATGCAAAATAAGTTTCTGAAATATTCAGAATTTTATCAACTTTAATATTTTAAACATAATTTAAGGAAAATTTAGAGCTATCAAAGTTTTGTATATTCGAGCAATAGTTATATATAAATGTTCAAAATTCAAGGATTCAAATATAATACATGATGAGATCGCAGATAATTCAGATTAAAATTATTATTTTTGGTAAAAAAAAAAACTGCCAGGGATGTATAGTTTTTTAAGAAATTTAAAAATTGAACTCTTAACAAATATAAATACTGATATTTAAGAAATATAATTAAATGTTTAAACTGGAAATGAAATATATCCCAATACTAAACAGGGCACAAATTTAAGATTTTCTTGTGAATAAATATTTTTTCTTGTTCAAAAGTGGTTCTCTTATGTCATAATAATTACGTTGGTATTTGTGTTTTTAAAATGTTAAGTGACATTGTTGGTTAAGAACTTGCATCAATAGTTCAAAATCATGAGAGCAATACTTTTAGTTGTATAATTCTTTTAGAAAATGACTGTGCGTATATAAATAAAAGAGTATTATAAGAAATTATCTGTAGTATTACATTGTCACACTTTTAAAAACAATTGACAAATAAATGGAACATGCTCTTAAAAATGGTAGTACACTATGTTATTACAATATAAGAATCAAATTTATTTCGGTGAAAAATACAACTAATAGAAACTTCAAATTTTAACTGATTAAAAAAAAAGGTTTGCACATATCTGCTTAAAAATCGGAACAAGACTTATTTTTGAATATCAAGCAATAATAATCTGCTGGGAACCAAAATGAAACTTTATGAAATAATTCGACATAAACACCAAGCAGCTGTGTTGTTAAATTAATGGAAAGCGACTCAATTTTGAAGACACAGACATAACGTCAAGAAACTTAAGCTGGTAGAAAGGAACATGGTAGGAAGTAACTTCTGATAATATATTTGAAAGGGACATTTTACTATTTCATTTAGCAGTGAAGGGGTTGCAGCTCACTTATTAAATGAACATGATTGGCTCTGCATTGTGAGTACACTAAATTCTGGAAGCTGTTTTAAGGTTTTTTTCTTTAAGCATACACAACTAATGTATGCTATTGATTTCTCATATGTAATCAATTGTTCTTCTTTCTATTTAATCACTTTAGTCGACTCAGAACCATTATTTCACTGAAATGTTACTGCCAGCACACAATGGGAGGCCATAAATATGCATAGCCATAAGCAAATATAGCTCATTCTGTCGTGTTATCATTTGGTATATTCCCATATTTATAAATACTAAACATTTGGTTATATTAGAAATTATTATATAAGCTATAATAATATTGAAAAATATTTTGATGTCATTGTTTAATATTTCTCTAAGAAACTGAAAGAGTGATAGATAAATTGTTTGCAAATATTACCAAGTTTAACCAATTAGCATTATGTAAACCATGGAATAAATGATTAAAACTTTAAGGCATTGTTATTTTTATTTTTTAAAAATGTGCAATGAATAACAAAAACATCAACTATATTAGGATTTATGTTATGATTAAATGTGTTGGGAAAATATTAACAATTCTCCTAAATGAACAATTGTTTATAATTTCATTAACTTCACAATAATATGTATTAGATACTAATAATTATAATATAATACATGATAATTAAAATCTAAAGTACAAAACAACAATATTTCCATTTTGAATGAAACATATTTACAAAACTCCAAATAATACATTTTAATATATTCCTACGCAGAAAGAAAGGTCACTAGTAATATCTATATTGTATTTAAAATTATTGTCAGATATGTTTATTTAAAAAAATTTGAAGAAAATATTTAAGATTTTAGTGTCTAAACTACTTAAGGAACTGACTGCAGCATACAATGCTGTTATAAAATGAAATCGACTATTACATTAATAATTACTAAAATGTTTCAAGCAAAATAAATTATAGAATATAAAAATTATTAATATTTTGTGCATATTTTATATTTTCTAGTTTTATTTCCTCATGCAGTGAGGTTAAATTTAAAAATAAGACCAATTTTATTAATGTCAAATTAACCTAATTATCTTCTTTCTATATGAGAGAAATTATCCCTACATGTAACTAGAACTAAATTTTATTCATTGATCATTTAATGCAATGTTTTTAAAACCAATATTGGACATTTTTAAACACAATAGTTCGTCACATTTTCAATTACTCAAATGTTGATATAATCAAATAGAACATATTAAAATTTTAATATTCATTTTTGCAAATTGTGGTAAATGATAATGGAGTATAATCTTATTTCAATAATGTAGCTAATAATGATAGCTGATATATACAGAGTTAATAGTTTATTATTGTAATAAATAGCACTGATAGCAATTATGAAATTTTGATTGAATACGTAATCAGATAATGTTTAAAATTAAAATATCGATGTGAATAACAATAAATTCAGTCCATAAAATTTAAATAAATTAAAATACCTAGTATAAATTGACACATAAACATTTATTAAAGAAATGTTATTATAATAAAAGTGCGGTTAAGAAACACTGTATAATCAACTCACATAATATTAAAGTTTTTAGAATTTATTTTAGTAATGAACTTTCAATATACCATATTAATATGTATAAATGCCTAATATACACTCGTATACATTAATTAAGGATTAGACAAGTTAAGGGAAAGAGAGAGACAGAAGAAAAACAAATGACTTATTTGTAAATTCTATTAAACAAAAGGTAAAGTGCAAAAAAAAAAAAAAAAAAAAAAAATAAAAAAAAACTATATATTTTCATTATTAATAAGATTGCGATTTTTATTTCCTGGAGCAAATTTTAAAAAAGAACCTATTTACAAAAACCAATCGATTATGGTTGGTATGATGGTTAATGCACAGTAAGTACCCCTCCCCTCCAGACGATGCGATACAGAAACAGTACAACGCTTAGGCATGCTGAGTAACAAATTATAGATCTGATGATTGGGGTTTATTACACCACTCATCAAGCAATGCTCTTCAATGTTCCGATAGACATGTGAGAGGGAATTGACGGCCTGCAATTCGTCGGCCAAGCATGTTCCACACATGCTCTATTGGATACAAGTTCGATGAGTATGCTGGCCAGTCCATACGGGTGATATCCTTCGAATGAAGACATTTGTCTACAATTCTTGCACGATAAAAACTTACTTTGTCATCCATAAACAGAAATTCTGCACCCTTGACTCCCCAAAACAAACGTACATGTTCCAGAATGACATCCTGATAGATGTGACCTGTCATGGCTACATTCTGAACATGCAGGTTAGTTCTGGAACCCAGAATAATTCCTTCCCAAACGAGCAATCCTTCACAATCGTAATGGTGTTGTGTTCTCTTAGTGGTAATGGGTACCTGGCCCTCCCCATATGAAAATACGGTGAGAATCAGACTGAAAGCTAAAGTTGGACTAGTCGGAAAACATCACACAAGACCACTGTAGCGTTGACCACAATGCATGCTCTCTATTTTAGGCTAACCGCAGGCTATTAAGGTTTCTACTTCTTTCAAATTTCCACATGATGTTGAGATTAAGAAACCTAACAAGAGTAGTTTGTATTTCTAAATAATATCTATGATTACAATTTGACGACATGTTACTTTACAATTGATAAAAATTCAAGAAACAGTCAGATAAAATAATTTATTTAGTGGTTTTAAAAATTATAAGAAAAATGCAGTAAAAGAATAAATCTTCTCTTTAAGAAATAATAATAACTTCAGTAATATTATATAAAATACTTAACTTATTTTCAAATATATCTTTACATCATAACTTTCATAATCATAGCTCATAGATGATATGTTCACATACTCAAGAAATTCAAGTAAGCATCCGTGACTGTTGTGGCTAAAAATGCATTTGCAAGGAGGCGTATTTGTTTGGTTTCTATGGTCGTGGTACCACCCATAACCTTACAATTATAATATCCAAACACAGTGCTCATTTGAACTGGTGCAAAGCAGGTTAGTTTTAGCGTAGATTAGTTGTGACAGGTACTGAATCTAGTTCAAGATCTACCGTTGGAATGGATGATATTTTCGGCGTGTGCTTGAAAAACGTATTTTACCAGAGTCCATTGTGCGTTAGGTAAAGTTTGAGGGAAGTAAAATCATTATCAATGGTAGTTTCTCGTTGTATGGTTTGGTATACTTGATCGTAATTCATGATAGGTTCATTGTCGACTATTACTCTACTATTCTAAACAATAATATGCTTCGTACAGAATGACGATTTAACAAGTTGAGTCAGTGCTTGCTAGAAGACAATATTGCTTGCCATGTTGTGACGTCCTCCATAAATATGTATGCTAACAATGAGGTGAATCAATTATACTGGTCTGTCCAGAATCCAGACTTGTATCCTATAAAATCATAAAGACCATTGGTGAGATGAGATGCATATCCAAATTAAGGGATACCGCAAACTTCCAATTTCAGTGAAAGTAAATGCATAACTCAAAGCCGAATGAAGGAAAATATGAGAGCCATTTATCCAAACATTTGTGGAGTTTTAACTCTTACATGTAGAGGATCTACTAACTATTAAATATAAATAAATTGTATTAATCTGCTTTGTTACAGGGCTCCAAATACTCATAAATGGATTATGTACACACACACAAAATTAATAATCAAATATTAGATGGAGAATAATAATCAATTTTCGCTTGTGATACTTTTTAATCTTGCTTTATACGTATATATATATATATATATATATATATATATATATATATATATATATATATATATATATATATATATATATATATATATATATATATATATATATATATATATATATATATATATATATATATATATATATATATATATATATATATATATATAAACCCAAACTCATCTATTCTAATGGTAAGACTTGAACATCGAGTCAGCTATGAAAAAATACTTATCTTCTAATCTACTTTCCAATGCTTCGAAATGTTAGGCAACAATTCAAACGATCACACAGTTGCAGTATTTTTTAATTATAAGCTTATGGGTGGAAGCACTATCATGGAAATAAAGCTAATATTCTTCCTTTCGCATGATATTAATTGAAATAACACAACCACGGATGTCTATTTGAAAATTCTTGGAGTATGAGAATATAATATAAATGAGCTATATAGTGATAGAACTTATCATGTAAATCGTACATTTAAAAATAATTTTGGTATCAGTTTTTGAACAATTTATCGAAAAGATTGCTTGAAATTTACATTATTTCTGAAAGGGTGGGTTTATATACTTTTACTATATTCTTGTGAATTTTTTAAATTATAAAATAAATTTAATTATCTGACTGTTCTCATGCAAAAAATTATAGCACCTGACGCATGTCATTGAACAGTAAGCTTAGTCATCGCTGAGAAATGTAAGCTTAGACATCATAGAGAATTTACAGATTTATCAAAATTTACAGCTTTTAAAAATAGAAGTTTATTTGTTGTTCATATCATAAAAAATATTTAAAAAAAATTTTCTTTCTGATACGATTTTCTAACAGAAAACTTAATATTATTGTCATTTTTATTGTATACTTATGCACATATTTTATACATGAATTACGTAAAGGAAAATAATTTTTTTCTCACGTTATGATACCACAGAATAAAAAGATTCTGTTACATTGCATTTTTTATTTATATAAACTGAAAAAAAATTCTGTGAGCAACAATGAAAAATCATTACGTAAATGAAAATAAACAAATAAAATGAGCAACTATTTTACATAAATATTAAGGATTAGATGCAAAATGTGTTCATTTGAGAAATTAAATTTAGAAATTTCAAACATTTAATTTTAACTAAAATTTACTTATGACAATTTGGCTGTATTTTGGAAAAGAATAAAAAAATTTTTAGTGGGATCTCTAAAATGTATTATTTGACTCTATTTATACTTTTATCTTGTATCACTTGTTTTGAATAGTTATTACATTGATTGTTTTTAACGGGATTTTTTTAAAAGGTGTGAGCTCATTAGAAGAGAAGTTTTTATTTCACAAATAAATGAAAATATTGTAAACACCATTATGTTTCCTCTAAGATTAAAAATAATTCATAAATAAAGAAATTATGGCAAAAAGTATAAGTTGTTGGTGATATATTTATTTAGAATAAAATAAATATTCTTTTTTATTAAAACTTTCTATTGAATTTATAAATTTTTAAAATATTTATTAAGATTATTTCATGAGTCTTCCTTTTTTGCTTTTTCAAACAACTTCTACATCGTATAGAATAGTTTAATATTTAATAACCAATTTTCTTTCAAAAGATTTTTTTAATTTGAAGAAATGTTTTTCTCATAAAAATTTAACAGTATTATACTCTGGAGACTCTCTAGTTTGCAATACGTATAAAACTCTTAGAAATGCTTCAATGTGTCAGTAGACATCATTATGAAAGATTAAATACAATTAGATAAATAAATTAATTACTCTTCAAGACAAAGCACTTTTTAGAATGTAGAAGCTTTTAAACCGGGATCACAATTTTCAGAATTTTAATACTTAGCATGTATGATTTCAATTGAAATGAGAGCGAAATGAAAAGAAAAAGGTATAATAACGTTGTATTTTAGAAGTATTTTTTTAAAATTTTAATACTGTATGTCCTTTAAAAAAGATAGATGAGAATTAAAGAGATTGAAAAGAATACCTGAAACTGGATTGAAGAGAAAATGTGATTTTTGTAGAATTCTTGTAAACCAGTATTAATAAATTTTTATTTTCAACTAACAGATTCAATTTTTATTGAAGATTAAACAAAAAGCTAAAAATGAACCAGAATGGAGTTTTTGTTTAAAACATCATTTCACAATATTTAAATTTTACGATGGGAAAACTTCTCATTATTTAATAGTTACAATTTGAACACAAGATCGGTGATATTTACTTTTTATATTTATTGAATAATAATATCAAATAAATGTCCATACTTCAAAAAGAAACTATTAAACTTGCAGAATAAGAAGAAAATTCATATAAAAATGCTGAATTTCTTTAAAAAAAATCCTCTTTTGGCTATTTTAGAAAGTAACACGCTTTCCACTTTTGAGAATATTTCATAATGTTCTTTCAGAATATTATTGTCTCTAAAAATTTCATGCCCAACGATATATTATAATTATTCTTAAATATCGAACTACTGTTACTATTATTTCTTGAAATTTCTATATTAAATCAATGAATACAAACTAATTATTCCATTCAACCGAAACAACTTTTTTATTGAAAGCCAATTTTCTATACCTATGCGGCAGTATAAAATGTGAATGAATCGTTAAGTATTAGTTTACACAGATAAATTATTATAAACAGATATAATAACATAAATCTGTAATAAAATCTGAACATTTTAATAAGAAAAATTTTATTCAATTTAATTATAAAACTTATTTTTAATTATGAAACGTTTTCATAAAAGACATAAAAAGCAATGGAAACTCTAAAAATGCATAAATATAAGTCTTGGTTACATATAAATCCAAGAAATCGTTGAAATCTAAAGGATAAAGACAATTTGGCAATCACAAAACATATTGTGTTCATATTTTCTGATCAACAATGAATCACCGATGTGAAGGCTTCATAAACTGTTTCACTTTCGTGCAATAACAATGAAGTTTCATATTCGCGTTAATTGGAAACTGTCTAGACCTTTTATTGTGAAATGATAGGTACAAATGGCATATGATAAATTGAATGACTTGTTCAATAGAATAAAGAAAATATAAAACTGTTCACTTAATAGAAAGAGGTTTTCTTATAAGTTTTCCATATAAAATTAGATTTTAATAATTATAGCTATTTATTTTGAGCAAGTATAATTTTAACTATAATAATTATTCACATAAAACATAACTGTTTTATTTACTAAACACTTTATAAACAAATATATTTTATATTTTAAAAATCAATGTTAAAAATTACTTAACTGAGCTCTTTATTTATATCAAAAAGTACAAATGTTAAATGCTATTTCATTTTTAATATCTAGAAAAGTTTGATTTGCTTGTTTAATGCCTTTACATTTAACATTTAAAGATTGAGACTTAAAATATTAAATGGAAATTAATTGCAAAAAATTGATAAACGTACTTGTTGAACATTCATTTAATAAGGTGAGATTACATATCTTAAAATATGATGTTATTGTTATTTTTTAAAGTAATTTTCTTTTTAAATTTTAATATTAAATTTTTTAGCAAAGTAAAAATTAACGCACACAAATCTTAGTAGTTAATATGAACATAATAGTTACACAGATCACAAAACCAGTGTTAAAATTGAATCTGATTTCAATTTCATCAAAGTTAGTGTCAATTTCTTAGCATTGTGAAAAATATAAAGCACGCTATATGGTACATGATATTTATGATGAAATAAAAAATATATTTGTCGAAAGTATATATTAGATAGCTGCATAGTGGAAGTGTTTAGTATTACCTTCTTCCTAGCAAATACTTTATTTATGGTTGAAAAGAAATCTTTCTTTAACATAGATCACACCATATTAAATGAGATCAAAACTCATGATCAGAATATAATACAATAATATCATTTATTATAACACATTTAAAACATATTATACCAATATACGCTTCAAAAAATAAAATTTAAAAATTAATTTAAATTATGAATTTAGTTATAAATACATTCTGTATTTCTTGTTGAGAAATTTTTTTCTGTTTTTCCTATTATGTAATTTTGAATACTTATACATAAATAACTTAATCTGAGAATATTTACACAGAAAAATATGAAATTAAATAATAAATATATAGTAAGTTATTATTTATATAAATGTAATAAAACTTGATCGTAACATATTACTATTAAATATCTTCTAGTTTTTATTTTGATTTCAGAATCTGCAGAGCAACGGGAGAGGATTATTTTTTGTATTCCATTAACTGTTTTTAGTCTTGTAGATAGACGCGTACCTTATTGACAGTTTTCTTGTCTCCTCTGATACTGTACTTAAATACATTTTAGTTACATGCAATTTTTTTATCAAAAGACAATATGCAACGGTGTTTTTAAATAATTTACTTGACCTTAAGAAAATCTATCTGTTTGATTATTAATTTACATACACAAAATTATTAGTAGACAACATTCTATTAGAAAATTTTCGGCGACAAAAAGATAACATCGAGTAAAAAATGAGTGGAAAAATACCGCAAGAGAATCACTGACATGAATGGCAAACATTCACAAATTTGTTCAATGCCAACAATATTAATGTCTCTTTTAAATTAAAAATTGTTATGTTTGCTATGGAAATTATTCTTTTATTTAAGAAAAAGAGATATTAATGAGAGTACTATATAAAAATCAGTGATATTTTTTGGCATACATGATTATTACACATTACACCAGGGATGACCTACTTGTTGTTCGCGAGCCACATGCGAGGGATTATTTGTGGCTCTCGATAAATGTACCAGAGTGCACTGTTTTGGCTCTCGATAAATGTACTCGATAGAAGATCAAGTTCTACAACTAAAATATAAGTCTACGCCGATTACTGAATTTTGGAAATTTGTACCAGAATCTAAGTAACCTGAATAAAAAAGGCTGTTTTTTAAAAAATTACAATATTCGAAACACCGTACGTACGTGAATCATTTTATTCCTCTTTAAAATTCATGAAATCCAAAAACCTTGATTAATAGTAACTAACCAACATCTCAAAGAATTACTAAGAAGTACTGTCACCAATAAGTCACCAAATTTTAAAGAATTATCAAGTACAGTAAAAGTAAAATGTGTTAAGTCTTTAATAATTAATTTCACTACACGTATTTTGTGCTTTAATTTATAATTTCAATAAATACAACTTCTGTAAAAAAAATTTTTAATACCTTTTTTGCATATCCTTTGAATACGTATTTAATTCGCTCTCGAAATATTTCAAATTTCGAAAATTGGCTCGCTCTATCAAGGAGCTTGGCCACTTCTGTATTATACATTTATTAAACTTGAAGAATTATCTACTATTATTAATCACAAGGGAAAAACTGAAAATATTGATATATATTTAGCAATTAAATTTAAAGTGAATCAACTGCTGCTATATTTTAAAATATTATAAATAAAACTGATATATATTATCATTTTATATCAATTTATAATTAAAACTATACTTCATTCGATTAAATGTAAACATAACATTTAATAAATATATCACAGAACTGTATGAATAAACTGCTTTTAATATGTACCTATACTTTTCTATATGAAGTTGAATTACTTAATATTCTCGACAGAGTATTTTGAATTACAAATTAATTCTGCATAAAGAGGGGGTGTATTAATCTTACAACATCAGAGTTGATTTTCTATGTCTTTCCAAACACGATTAAATTGTCAAATTGAGTGAGTAGGTAGCTCTCTGAGGTAAGTTCATAATCAGATTTAGTTTCTGAATATACCTGCATTATGTATTATTGAATATATATTCATAGGTACATTTAGGTTACCTCTGACATTATGAAATCCTTATCTAATTCCTTTAGAGAAGTTGTGGTTTCCTAAAATTCACAAATTATGGATCATTACGGAACAAATATTAAAACAGATTTTTCAAGAAATAAGCTCTGCCAAATGATACTAAATATTTTCTCAAATGCAGTATAAAGTTAATTTATATTATTTTGATTTTATCTAAGTGTGAATTTAGAAACAGTAATTTTGAAAATGCTGTTAAATTGAATGAGGAATTTTAAATAAGGTGTAAGTTAAAAATTCTGTTAAATTGAATGGATATTTGAAAATCGTGTTATTAACAATTTTAACTATAATTATATATTTCTAAAGGTAAAAAAAACCCTTTAAATTACATATAATGAATAAGATTTATTATAAGCAGGTAAATTTGAATATTTAATAGTATTTCTGAAATTTTCAATTCTTTCAATGAAAATTTTGGGATGTGTAATATTCTTTGATGAATTTCATATAAAAGTGTATAAAATGCTTGAACTTAAAAAGAAATTTAAAACTATTTTTAGTATTAAATTGCTTAATATAAAAAGGGTTTAAACTATTTATAGTAATATAAAAAAAACTTTTGTTAAAACAAAAAAAACTGTTTTTCGCCTTTTTGTCATATTGTTTTCGTTTCTTTCTTATAAATCTCAATAGAAAAAAGTATGACATAACAATACGTGAGCAGTTTAAAAATATTTAGAGGAAACTTAATAAATTAACATGTTGAATTAGGAAAACTTTTAAATATCTCATACAATCGTTTGTTCACTGATCCTTTTCTCGGCGATTGATAAATATATTTGCACGTAGAAAAAATTATTAAATGAACACAACAAAATATCTTTCTGTGTAATAGGAAATATTTTTTCATTTTATAAAAAATAATATTATTTGGTTGCATGATTGTTGAAATACGATTTTCAAAGTTAATCTTAACAATAAAAATTTTTTTTCAATATTTATTTATTTTACGTGTGCCAAACAGTAGCTCTCTCCAATACTTCCTGACAATGTTCTCGTAAATTGTTTTCAATATTGATGGAATGTATATGATTTGGAGTATATTATTTTTTAATAGTGAGTTACTTAAAAAACTAAATGATCGATGAAAAGTTGTTAAAGAATGTATTTATTACTATTATGAGAGGTTTTATTAATAAAATAAAAGATTGATCCATATATTATGTGTAATTCTATAAATTCATCACAACATGTTGAAACCATAAATATCATGCAAACTACTTCTTTTTATTTTTATAAAAATGAAGTTAAATAAAAATTAACAAATAGAATAAACATTGAATTTACAAAAATTAGCAAGATTAATAAGAAAAAATGATTAAAGAAAGTAAAATTTACTTAAACATTTAAGTAAAATTCATTTCTTGATAAAATTAAACATAAACCTTATGTTTTCTTTTCTTCTGTTAAAGAATTTAGTTCATATTTTTTTTCAAACGAAGTTCTCTTGATTATTTTTTCTACTTCATCTTTTGGGATTCAAGATTGGTTTTGGCAATGGAAAAGGTCAGAGAGTAATTCGTTACCTTTGCTCTCTTTTGAACTAGTCAACTTTAGTACTTGGAGATGTATGAAACTCTGATGTTTTTTCTTTTTTAGTTAACAATAAGAAAAAGCAAAAAAAGAAGGTTTGAAACTTTTAAACTCTTCATGTGTATGCTTGTATAGTAAGCAAGTAAATTACTGTATTTTCCATATGTTCATTTATATGTGTGTAAAAGCGTCTTGGTATTGTGAGCTATTCCATGTAAGTTGATAATGGTTTTCTTATTCAAATTTGTTCGTTACTTAAACTAATATTTTAGCATTTGTTAATACGATAAATTTATACTATTTACCAATCAATTATCACAATCTAAGTTGTATTTATTAAATAATGTTATGAGTTAGTCTACTAAACACAGTAACGTAAAAATAACTTACAATAGAATAAAGGTAGACAACAATCCGTATGTAATATATTTTACTTTGTTTTAAAAGTAGACTTAAGAGATGTTGATTTCTGTATGAAATTAATAAGAATTGCCTCCAGTTAAATCAAATTTATGGTTCACATCTATTTTACTTTTATTTATTTAAAACGAATTTTGGAAATTAAACTGTCAAGTACACTATATTCACATAATTATAAATAATGTGACTTGTTCATTGCTTGTTTTTTTTGTATTCAAACGAGTTATTTTAAAACTTACAATGCAAATAATAAAAAAACATTTGTAATAATTTATTTCTTATGAATGAGTTTGTTTGATTGTGCTTATATGTAATTGATTAAAGGAACTAGGAAAACAACAATAGTTGAAAATTCATTATTATTCAAATCGCATCTACTACAGTTGAAGTTTACAGATGTTGTAAAACCATATAGAAGTAATTTATATGTTGAGAAAAAAGGCATTTAAATACTGGAATCTTACATGTCATGTAATTAATATTTAAATTATCCAGTAATGTAAATTTGAATTCATTCATTAGTTTATTCATTAAGATAGTTAAGCAATTAACTACATTTAAAGACTCTAAAGTTCAGATGAGTAATCACAAGAATAATATGACCATTGGAACGTGTATATAGATTTCGGAGATCTTGCTTAACTATGAATAGGAAAAACATTAAATTCATGAAATTAAGTATAAGTAAAATATGCGTACTGGTTGATTAAATTACGCATGCGTTAGATTTTTGTAAACGGAGTTGCAAAATTTACAAGCTTTTAAATATTAAAAAGTTGCTTCTTATTGAAAATTCAATTTAAACATGCAAAATGAAATCTACATTTTAAATTGAATAATTGTATATATTTATCTAATTTAAATATACTTATCTAATGAAAATGCAAATACTAATCCAGTGAATATAAAAGCTGGATTTACACATGGTATAATTTTTATATTTGATGCACTAAACCAATAAAAATTTTAAAAAAATTAAAAAATTATTTCTAATTGAAGTTTTAAATGAAACATGAAAACAAGAAGTTCTTTAATTTAATGCATAAATGTATACGTATTACAAAATAATCTAATCGATAGCTTCTCAAATATATATATATATATTTGAGAAGTTTTTTTTAATAAAATTTTAACTTAAATTTTATATACTCTCTTGCATTGTTGTTTGAATATTACTCTGCCTTCATATCACAGAAATAGCAAATAGTTATGAAAACATTTTGCTTAACAAATGAAGTAAAATTTATCAAAAAATGATGATATGAATTACAAAAATAATTCCCGTTTTAGTTTTATTCTATTCTTCAATTCTGCATTTAAATTTCCTAAATTTACTTGAAATAATTCCTTTCATATAAAAATAATATTATTTCCAACTTAATATTAGGCGCTTCCTTTTACAATCTTCTAATTTAAGAAGATCATCATATAATTTACGAATTAGTGATTGCTCTTTTAATTGTGTTCAATAGTCTCAACGATAATTTTCTTCTTATTTACGAATTAAAATTTAAAAAAATCTACTTTTTTGCAAATTTATTTTTGGGAAAGTTTTGTTTGTATCTAATTTTCATCTGAATTTTTCAGTTTTTTTAAAAATTATAATTGTATGATTGAGGAATTGATTCGAATATTTATTAGAGAATCATAAATCCTTCAAATTGTGGATTTCTACTGTATTGTTGGTGTTGAGATTTCGAAATTTTTAAGCAATTTCTATCTTTTGGCTAATCAAACTTCCGTCTCATAGCCCAGGCATTGGCGTATAATCAATAGATTTAAGTATAATTTAGGTAATTTTATAAGCAATGATCAGAGCATTGACTTGCTTTATAAATTAACAATTTACGTGCAATGCACTATCGTATAAATGGGAATCACGAACATTTAGGACATCTTGAGTTAAGAAAGTCCTTCTCTTTTACAGATTTCGACAAAAAATCTTCTGCGTGAAACTTCATGTCAGACATTTTTTAAGTTGATATAGATATAATTGATGTACTAGAAGTCCCAGATGTATAAGTGATAATGAATATAATGAGAATGAGGAAAAAAAAACTTTCTCATATAAAATAAGAAAAAAGTGATTTTGAATTACGACTGTCTACAAAACAAGTGAATGAGTATCAAGATTAAGGTACTAACTTTAGAAATACACATAAGTACTTTCAAACATTGTAAAAGCATGTTTTCACACTTACACACACACATACACACACACACACACACACACACACACACACACACACACACACACACACACACACACACACACACACACACACACACACACACACACACACTCACACACACACACACACACACACACACACACACACACACACACACACGCACACACACACACACACACACACACACACACACACACACACACACACACACACACACACACACACACACACACACACACACACACACACAAGTAGAAACACTTCAAATTTAATTGTGAACATAAAATTTAACTTCAGTTGTGTGATTAAAGTATAGTCTCCTTTTATTTTAGCTAAAAGGAAACAAAATGATTTTAAATGTAATAAAATTAGTAATAATTTTATTACAATTAGTTTTACTTAGTTTTTTGGTTATTTAACTTAAAAATGTGTATAATATTAAAATATTTAGAATCAGGTAATTATATAAAATTTTATAACTAGCTAGCCAATAATGAAATATTATAGTAATAATTTATTTTTTTTAAAATTAATATTTTCCAAACTGCATGAACAACTGTTTGTGTTGTATTATATAATTTTAATATATCTGACAGATTTCCTGTCATAGCATTACAAATATTTCATGAGTTTCTTGAGTTTGCATTATCATTTGGTTATATTAATATGATAATTTTGTAAAATATATTATGAGCTTGTAAGCTCATTTTATAAAAAATTAATGTTTTACGTATTGAAATTCAAATGACATATATTTACTTCTATTACAGAACAAGAAATTAAAGATCTCAACATGAGACTTATAAACTTTTTCCTGCTGTGGACTTGCTTTAATCTGATACAATAACTTCGCAACTTTTTAAAATATGCTGATTGGGATAAATGGTTATGAAAATTTCTTTATCTATTTATCATTTCTACTTTTAAAACAGCTAATCAGTTTTTTTATCTTTTCTTACATTGTAAATTACAAATATTTATCTAAGTTTTTTATACAGTAATAGTTTATTCATGTTTAGGAGTTTAATTATGCAGATTATTTAAATATTCTCTACTGATATTAACACACATTTTTTAATACTTTCACTGACTGATATTTGTCTTTTTAAAATCATTTCTTATCGATATCATAATCATTAATTTCTTTTGAAATGTATTATACGAACATAAAAGTTAAAAATATATGGATTGAAATAGTAGGAAATATGGCAATGTTTCAAATATTTTATTTCAAAATATGTTTAAACAAATATTTTCTCTCTTTATTGGGATTTCTTTGCACGTTTACGTGCTCTCATTACCAACAATAATGAAATACTTCCTCAGATTTTTTTTCCTGTTATTTCCCAAAATAAGAGTTAAAGTGAATATTAAAAACATAAATTAATGATTTTTGTTATAATAACTGAAAGTTTCTTTTATTAAATATAATATAAAATGCTTTTGAAAATATTCACTATAAAGAGAGTAATTTGAATAAATTGTTTATTTTTAGCTAGTATAAAACTTTTATATAATTGTTTTATGAACATCAATCATAAAAATATGGTGCAATATAATAAAATAAATTATTACTTTAGTAAAACTCATATGCTTTTATAATAATGACAAAAATGAGCTTTATTAATAAAAGTAAAACAATTTTTAATTTTGCTTTATTGATTTATTTATGTATGAGATATTACAAGATGTGTTCGAAAACTTCGGCGAATTTTGCTATAAAAAAAGGAAACAAGGGAAACAAGCAAAATATCTTTACTGGCGTTCAAAGTATTCGCCATTAACAACAATAAACTTTTGACATCGGATGTACAATTGATGGAAACTGTCTGCAAACGCTTCTTTCGGTATGGCTCGAAGCACCGTTGTCACACGTTGTTATATCTCAGTAACGTCGGAAAAGTGTTGGCCTTTCAGAAAACTCCTTTGAGGTGGGGAAACAAGAAGTCCGCTGGAGCCAGATCTGGAGAATATGGAAGGTGATCCAAAACTAGAACCTGGTGCCTGTCGAGGAATTGGGTTACACGGATCACAGTTTGGAACAACTTATAAACACATTTTTTACTCACTGCTTTCTGACCGTAAACTTTCACTAACATGTCATGTGTCTCCGTCGCCATTTTGACTAACTTGAAGAAAATTTTATGTTTATGCGTTGCGTCATGTCACACTGACTGTTAAACTTCTCATAGCGTGCGCTTACTTTTATCTGTCGTAAAATGGCTCTAGATGACATTTCTCTCACTGCGTCTGCTTGAGTGCAAGATCCTAACCGGAGCGTTTTTTTAATTATGAAACCAATCACCGAACTTTTCGAACACACTTTGTATTTCCTTTGTTAATTTGTAGTATTAATGTATTTATTCAATCAATTTTGGTGTGTTTTTTCATAATAAAATTATATTGTCCACTTTAGACCAATTAATGCCTTAATATAGTTCATATAAAATGTATGTATTTAAAAGAAATGTAAAAGAAATTCATTGGATTATCTTCCGTAAATGAAATAATCCAATGAATTTTTTATTTAAATCCTTTTGTCTGAAAAGAGAATCATAATAGAGATAGGAAATCATTATTATTTCAATTACTCTTCAATAGTAGAATACAATTTGGCATTGGAAAATATCATCATATTTTTACATCTAATATTTATTTAAGAAAAAACTATAGAAGCTATGATTTTGTTCATATATCACGAAAAGAATTTATTTGTAATGGTCGCTTAAATTTCTAATAATATTTCGAAAACAATTCCACAATCATGTATGTTTCATTTTTAATCCTTATTAAAAGTACATACGTTAAAGATAGAAATGGATAATATTTCCTCTGGATTTTATTGTAAAATTAAAATGTCTCTTGTACTTACAATTTAACTGAACTCTTAAAATACACGTATTAATACTTTCTGTGGAGCATCTTAAATGTCAAAGCATATTATGTGAAAAAGTTTTTCAAATTAAAATTTTTCTATTGAAGTTTTGTATATATTAAAGTCTACGTAAATTTATAACTATTATACATATTCTCTTAATACTTAACGCTTAACAAAACTAAATCCTTTTATGTAGTTTGAACATTAAGCTCATAGACAAACAAACATAAGAATAAGATAAAGATGGCACAAAAATTTAAGCATCTTGTTGACGAAATTTTAGCTTCCTTTTGTTAAAGTTTTTGAGACAGTTCTGTTGCCTTTGTGACCATTGTTAAATTTTAATTGAAAAATTTCCAACCATTGAAAAATTTTAGAAATTATAATAATAAAAATGTCTGATCGTTTCATCTGATTTGAATTTGAAAAATATCGATACAATACTTTTTAAAGTCATTAGCTGTTTGTGTTTACCATAAAATGAATATTTATGACAGTCAAATATAATTTTACTTTACCTTAAACATTTTTTCCCTCCAGCAATAGAAGAAGGTACTTTCATATTTTATGATGTTCATTGAAGTAAAGTTCTTATAAAAAGTATTATGTGGTAAAGGTTTAATATGACATATTATTGCCCAGCTATCTTTTTTATTTTTTCATTAGAATTCTGATTTATAGTCAAAGATTTATCATATCTGTATATGGCTATATATTTTAGCACATATGCATTAGGTACTTGAAATTAAAATATAATTTATTAGTAAATAATAATTTTTTTTAAAAATAACCGAAGGCAAAAATATATATTACTATCACAAATTATCAGTTACTAATACACATAAAATAATATGAAATAACACTTATTATTACGCATTATTTTGTATCACATAACTGATGTTTCTTATGATCAATTTTAATGATTTGTATTTCAGCATCACTCTAATGTTTTGAATCATTATATGTTATTTCGTTTACGTGTTTATTATGCAAGCTTAGGTTTACAGGATGTAATTTTAGGTTATAGATAATTTATTTGATTAAAGGTACAGATATTTATATGTTACATTTAACGTGAAATTAGTTGAAAAAGTGAAAAAGTACACTCAGATGTTGTACATAGTCTGTACAAAATGATTTTAACTAATTAATATTTATCTTTTGTCATTACATGCATGAACTTCCATACTTCTTGGTATACACTCAATGAAATCGTCTGTTTTAATCTTCATTTTGTATTAGCAGCTTAAGTGGGTTCATATAATTTAATGAATTTAATCATTAGAATGTTTTTACATTTTTTTAACTTCAACATGTTTTTTATGATTTTATAAAATATTGGATAAATTAAATACTATTTTTTAATAATAAACAAATAAAGTACAAATATATAATTCTCTCTCTGACATGAACATTTTAATATTATCATGGAAACTAAAGAATAAAAATAAGGCAAAAGGAGTAGAATATATATACAAGATTCTTTTTTGCAAGTTAAAGTCTTCTTTAAATCCAAATTATTGGATCCAATTACATATTTCTTCCAATTTTCTTTTTAGTTGTCAGCTATATAATTATTTTTTAAAAATTTGCATGTAAAATATTCACTTAAAATATTGATAAAATATAATTCAGAAAGAAGATATTTCTATATTAATGGAAAAATATGCATTATTAAAGTGCTTATGCCTTTCATTTTAATTAATGGTAAGAATTTTTTATAAGGCTCAACTCAAATTTATTGTGATCAAAGTTAATACTGTTTATTTAAAAATATATTTAGTTAACTAAAATAATTAATTTAAAAGAATTTATTTTTAATACGTTATTTGTTCTTAAATATAATAAGAAAAATACTTAGTAAGAAAAATATATAACATTGCTTATTTCCAATAAAATATATAATTTCTTTTATTTTTGTATGAAATTACATAATTTCATGAAGATAAGAAATTGTCAAAACGAAATTCCAATTATAAATTTTAGTTTTACAAATATATCCTTTGCCTACAATTTAAAGAGTAATACAAAATATGAAAATTGTTTTAGTTAAATATTAAAACATCTCTATAAACAGATATATATTTATGTACATATATAGACTATCCTTATAAAGTTAAGGAGCAACATATTTTTTGAAGTTCATCATAAGAAAATGAAACTGACTGTAAAATTTATTTTTTATATAAATAATAAAGACAAGCATATGTAAATTTGTACAAAACTGCCAATTTTGATTGTGGATTATTCGACTAAGCCCGTTTATTTCGAGCGAGAGTGCATGTTTCCTGAACCAAAAAACGATGGACTTCTGTAACTTTTAGTGATGAGACCAGATGCACATGGGAGAGTAATTTAGAACAATAGTTATATAAAGGAAACAAAGCTCTCTCTCTCTCTTACTGTATATATATATATATATATATATATATATATATATATATATATATATATATATATATATATATATATATATATATATATATATATATATATATATATATATATAATTCAACACTATGAGAAGACATAGTTACAACAGTGGTTAAATAGTTATTTTGGCAGAAATATTATTCGACGGTTACACCGACCTACATGTGTTCTAGATTGGAGGTGTGACTAGTGTGAGATATCGGAAGGAAATTCCTGATTCATATGTTCGACCATATGCAAGTGCAATTGAAATAATTTCATTCTGATGGATGATAGCATACGATATTATCCAGTTGTAGTTCTCTCAGTTTGGAACGAATAATATCGCCAACTTGATCTCTAAACCTGAATCCATAGAGTATCTGTGGGACTATCTTGGTAGGTAGGTTGCTGCTGTCTAAATCCCTTTCCAGTGTCTTTAGGAGAGCTGAAGTCAGCTTATTTCGTGTCTGATCCTTGCTTTTCAGCATGGAAATTTGATGCTGCTAATGTATTCAAGATAGGGGTTCACATAATGGATAGGGGTGCACAAGATAGGGGATGAACTATTTGAACTTTTGGAGATTAGTGTATTTATGCTTCAATATAATATGCACAATTTCAATATGCATTTCGAATTGAATTACATTCGTAAACCAAGTTAAATAAGGCTTATTTTTAAAGTTCATTAAAATTTATGATACAAAAAATGCAGATTATATTTTAAAACATTTAAGAAAACCCTTTTTACCGAAATATTTTGTACTTTACTATATACTCCACCGATTTTGTTATTTATTCAATTCGAAGTTACACATGATAACGAGGCTTACTGTAAGGTCAAAGGATTTGCTTAGTTTAGTTACTCTGTAAAAATAAAATCTTTAAAATCCTCTTTAAGCTCATAAGTAGAGACTTTTCGAAATTGCGCAGAGAAATGCCAGCAAAATATTGCAGCTAAATGTCACCATTACTTAAAATATAAAAGTTACTTCATTTTGTTTCATAACAAGTAGATGAATTTAAAATCATGTTATAATCAATATTCAGTTTAAGTGATTGTATAACTTAATTTACATAAGTTATTCATGTTTATTAGAATGGAACTTTAAGAATGTCTTATATTTTTTGTAGTCCTTATTTGTGCTTTTAAAAATATATAGTATTATTCATAAATTAATGTAAGTTTCGAAAACCAAATTTTATCATAAAATATAAATGTTTTACATTTATATTAGAAAGAAACAATTTTGATTAGAAAATAACTGCACAAACATCATTTTTTCATAATTTAGTAATACATTAAAATGTATTAAGCCATATATTTTTTGTTAAAATATAATCTTATTTGTTTCAATATATATTAAAATTTAGTAGAAATATTCAATTTTAATAGAAACATTTTAGTGCAAAATCAGAAATTTAGTAGAAATATTTTCATGCTTTCTGATTGTTATAAAAAATCTTAAAATATTTTTTCTTAGAACAAAACGCTATTATTGCTATACTACCATGCCATTTTCAAATGAAAATATTCATTAAACATATTAATGAAAGTAATTCTTAATATCTTTTCATTAAATGTTTTACTTAAAAATATATGTAAAGGTTTCCTTTAGACTACAAAGAATAAAATTTATTATTTAATAATTTTAGCATTATTTGTTTATTATTTTATTTAGGGTTCATTACTTGAATAAGTTTTTAATTATAACTCATCAGAACTGTCGTTTGTAATGTGTAAAAACACTCTATCCTGATGTCTTTCCTTAATAACATAGTTTGCCATCCTATTACCTATATTTACTCATGATCAGAATCTGCAGTGTGAAAAATAGTTCTAGACTTTTACAAACAGCCATATCGGAGTTAGGAGTCAAAATTTCGAATTACTGAATTGATGAAGAAAGATTAACTCTTAGCTTCCATCTGGCTTTTTCCGGTGATAGAATTAAGAGGTATTACAAAAGCATTTAGATGTATACATTCTTGACTTAGAGAAAAATCAGAGTAAGTACAACAGAACAATATAAATCTAGAATTAAGTTACTCAAATTTTGAAATTAAATTGATTATGTAGAATATTTGATATTAAATTTAGGAAATATTAAATTTCAATTCTGGGATTAATACATATATGTTAAGATAAATCCTTATATTGGTAGGCATTCAAATATTTACTTGGTCTTTAAATCTATCATCAAGATTATTTTCAGAAATATAATACCAAACAAGCGATCATTCAGTAAGCAAATTTGTTGAATTGGAGTTTTGCGACTTCAATCTTGGAACATGAAAAAACACCAATGAAAGAAAAACATTTGCACTGAAAACTCGTACCTTAATTGATGTAGGAAAAAAGCTTAGAAAAAAAGTGTGTTATTTCATAAGTTACTCATTTCATTAAAATTGTGGATAAAGATGCAGCCATCAAATAGCGGAAAAATGATTCAATAGAATGAAGATCAGATCAATAAGATAGCAGATAAAGAGAAGATATAAGATATACCTTAGTATACTAGCTCATAATCTTAAGCAATGTCTTATTTAAAGTACAATATCTCAAAGGCCTATATCATTTTAAAAAGCTGTGTAATGAATTTGACGAGTTTAATTCAAATAATTCATGAAAATTAAACTTTATATTAACATTCTGACTGCCCCGTAATCGTGTTTGATTTATATTATTATTTAAGGAATAAGTTTGCCCAACAAAAAGGAAAAAACATTTTTCTAATAAGCCCTTTCAAAAACAAATTATGAATTTATTTTCAGATAAGTTTGAAAGTAGCTGTTCATGTTTTTATTTCAAATTTGCTTAAAAATTAGTCTCTCTCACAAATCTTCATAATTTTCAGTGTTGAATAATAATCATTTATAATATTAGGTGTTTTAATTAAATTTATTATTTTTTTGTTAAGATCCAACACGTAAAAGTAAATTTAACAAATTTATTATTTAAATTGTATTTTGAAAGAAATTAATTGATTAAAAACATTGAAATAAAAATGGTTTAAAATATCACGTATTACCTCTTTTCATTAATTTAAATTTCCTACAATAGTACAAAAAAGTGATTTCTCCTAAATAAATGTTTGTAAGATTATTTTTAGATAAAAAAATAACCCTACTCCTACATCAGCAATTTTAAGTGAATCAAATACTTGGAAGAAAAATTCTTTATAATGGATTCTTTCCCTGAAGATTACTCTTAATCGAAATGTTATACGATTTCCTTTTTTCTTTCCTTTTTTGATTCCCAAATGTTCATCGGAGTTTTGGATGTCTTTAGAAGATAAAGCTTTTGTTGTGTGATTGAATATAACAATAGATCATGGCAGTATGAACAGACATGTTAGGATTTTTCGAGCCTCTGAGAAAGTACAATCCAGAAAAAACTTTCCTTTTATTTGTAGTATTGGTGTGTTTCTTATTTGGAAGTAATAATTCTCAAATATATAAGTAATCGGTTCACATAAAAGCATTTTTTGTCAAAACTATGAAGTTATAATAAACATCAGATATTATTGTGATAATAACATATTATTCATCGAAGTGAATTCCATCTTTAAATCTTGTGTCTTATTATTTTCCAATTGTTTATTTTTTATTGATACTATTTTATTCATTTGGTGAAAAAAAATGTGCGAGAAATGTCCTTATCAAAGTACGTGTTATTTGCGAATTTTCGAACGTGCAGAAAGTCATTCAATGATTGGATAATAGCGTGTAATTTGTATTTCTTTTGTGTCATCAGGTTAAAAAGATGGAGGCATTTCTTTTTTGTGTTCAGAGTAGAATAACATCTTGAGGTTTTTTAATATGAGATTTAGATTAATAATTTAGGCTAAATATATTGTACTGTTGTGTTAAAAGAAAATTTCATTTGACTGTTAATGTTAATGTCATGCCATCAATTAATGATTCTTGACTTAAAGCCAAACCCCAACTCTTTGATGCTGCAAGAGATTTAAACTACACCAACCAAACACCAAATATTTGCTGAAAAGTGCACCATACATTTGACGAAACAACATACTCTAGCAGGAAAAACACTTAAATTTCCCCAATGTAAACATGTCTTAGACTAGATATTTGAATAAAATCTTTTTTCTTTTTAAAGTGGTTGTTTTACAATAATCAAGTAATTATATTAAAACTATCTTTGTTATTTGACAGTCATAGTTTGTGAAAAACTTCAAGATAGTACGCATTTATAATTAAAATTTAGAATGAAGTTTATTGATAATATTTTATTTAAAAAAAAAAAAAAGATTTAGTTTCGATGACACTTTAAGGATATTAAATCTGAACAGGTATTTATCAAACACAATAAATATTTACACATATCGTGTTATATGTTGAAGAACATGACACCACATTCGAGACATTACAATCTAAATATATTCTATTTGATCTTTTTAAGTAGAGATCTTCCAAATCGGCATCGTCTTATGGTGATTATTTTGCATTGTGATTTATTCTAAAGTAAATGCAAAGTAGCATAAGCAACAAATTCTGTTTTTGCCATTGTCGGAAAGATGTGGTAACGAAACTTGCAAAATTAACAATGATTATGCTTAATAAATGCAAAATTAGATACTTTATTTGTAGATAATGTTATTTCCATGTTTAACACTTTCTTTAGAAAACAGAAAAGGAAAAGACTTGATTATATTAATTTGACTTCTGTCTAATATGTTTTTGCAAAAACGAATATGACCATGTAATATAAAGCATTTTCATTATAACATATAGGCAATTGTGTTTTACTTGTCTCGCCGCTAATTTAAGTCTTTAGTATTTTGATTGTATTGAGAAAATTATACAATATGAGAAACAATATTTTTTGCCCTTTGTTGCTTGGTGATTTTAAGATCAAAGGAAATAATTAAAGATTACAATGAAACCGTATGTTTTGATGTACTATAATTACGTGTTTGATAATTCTGCACAATATAAAAAAATTATATATGACAAATTAAAAAAAATCCTTTAATTATTGTGTTAAATAATTAATGATTTAAGCTTCATATTTTGAATTTCGCGTGAACATTTTCAAGTTATTCTTTTCAACTTTTTGACTGAATAAACAAATTAATTAAAGACTTAATTATCAACTTTTATTTATTTATTTCATTTTTTTTAAACTATAATAGTCATTAAACTTTAATTTAATGGAGAATATATAGAAATAAAGATTGCAATTTGTTACATGTTGATGTATTAATCAATATATTGATCGCATTGATTTATATTATTATGAAGATTTTCTTGTTTGTTTGAATCTTATAAACATAAAATACTTCTTGAGACATTCTAAAGTGCCTGTAAAGTGTATTTTTTATAATAAAAGTGGAAAATTTCATTTTATTTTATAGGAACAAATGAAATTTGTTCCTCAGATGAAGATAAGAAAATAGTAATAAAAACTTCGTATTATTTTGAAGAATAAATACTGTGTGTAAATTATTTATTACTTCCGTAAAAATGAAAAGAGATATAAGGTAACATATTACAATTTTTATCAGATTTAAACAAAATTCAGTACACTTATTTCATATCATCTCAGAAATCATAGTTAGCAAATGGTATTTCAATCCGTCAAATAAAAATTCATAAAAGACAATTCATGATAAATTGTAGATAATGCACATATGCATATGAAAGGAAGGGTTGTTTTTTGTTATTAATTATTTGAAATAGAATTGAGTTTATTAAACCGAAATGCAATAGAAAATTTTTAAAATTTTCTTATATTATTTTTATCAATGTGGATTATGTCTATGTAACTGACAATTTATTTCGTATGAGATACTTTGAAATTCATTCACGTAACAATTGTTTTTTCTTCTAATATCATTTTCTGATAAGTTTTGCAGTTTATAAATTTATGTACTAAAAATAATTGAAGAAACTCCTTAAAAGCTCTTGATCTTTAAGAGACTTGAAGAACATTTTTGATTTTCATGGACTTTGTTTTCACATATCACTGATTTTTAATGCAAAAGGATATTATTTCCTGAAAATAATTCATTGATTCCATAAGATAATTTTTTCATAGACTTAAAGAAAAGATTTTTAAAATTTATGAGAATGTTTGATTTATTTTGTACGGTAGGTAACTAAAAGAAGTGAAGAATCTGAAGGAAATTGTTAGTTTATTGTAATTTATGGCTGATTCTAAGCCGTATGTAAATTTCAAATATTCTTTCTCATTTAAATTTAATATTTGGTAAAAATTTGATTAAAATTAACCAACTTCATTGGCGAATTTTAAGCACAATAATGTTAAGAAGTTTTATAATAAACTCAAACTATCATAAACATTTTTATTTTCTTTAATAAGTATTATATATTACTATTTCTACAATTATATGAAGAATAAAACTAATTTCAACACTTTCATTATTCTTCAGCTACAAAGGTAAACTTTGCATTATATCATTCAAATTATCATTTAGTTATTAAGTGGCTCGAATCTAATAATAAAAATTCCATATTTATAATGTTAAATTAGACTGTGCAGGGTAAAATATTGAATTTAAAGGAAAAAAGTAATAAAATCATTGTTTATGAGAAAGATCTACAATAAACTTGAATTTATGAAGAGATACATGCTAAAAATTCAAATGTGGCAGGAAATTTAAACTTCATAAAAGTTTAAATAGTCGCATTGATATTATAATTCTGAAGAAATAAATTATTTCACTGTATTATATCAAGCAATATGTCTCTAATTTAGATATATGTTGAATTATCAACTTGCTTTTTAAGAAAATGTAATATTATTATGCTTTATAAATCTATTCTTAGTTTCAAAAAATACCTGTAATCATACCATCACATATGAATTATGTCATTAATTCTCTATAAAAGTAAACTAAAAAATGTGCTTATATTATTCTCAAATGTAGAAAGATCTTACTACTTAAATTTAATAACCCATATTAGAAACAAACATTTTGTCTTAAATCATCCAAAATACTTTATTACTAATAATATCAGATGGGTAAATATGTATAATATACTTTGAATAACTTGAAGCAATTTTATTATAGCATTTAATATTCAAAATACAAAATTTTATACAAAAACGCATAATATTAAGTTCAATAGCTATCTATTTAAGCTATGAAAGATCTTGTTTATTAAAAAAATTACTTTTAAGTACTACATTGATGAATAATGAAATCACAGTATGAAGAATAGAAAAAATTATATTCATAACAGCATTACCAATATATGATAAAATTTTTGAAGAAAAATTAATTATGGAATATTTATAAATTAGAAGGTTTTTTTAAACAATTCATTGTATATGTTATTACAAACACACTATATAAAAAATATTACAACACAAAAATTTATTTTTGATATTTCATATCCCATAATTCTTAAAGCATACAAAAGCATATTTGAAATAAACGGGATTCATGTCATTCCAAATATACGAAATACATAGCAAAATATTCCCTAGTTAGTCTATTACTTGTGATATTTACGCTAACTTACAGGACCATGTTAGACATGAAAGTGTCGCAACTCATCACAGGTATTCCTGTGAAAACATTTCTGAAATTGGCGGAACAGGAGACATTTTGACAGAAGCGAACACAAGCAATTATCCTGCTAAAAGCATTATCGGGTATGAACCTGATCACAATTCATATATTTATATATCTTTGCCAAATAAATATTTAATTAATCTATATGTATACAAATACCATTTAAAATCTAAATATATTGAATGTGTACATGTAAGATTAGCATGTATTTTGGTTGTAATTTATAATATTTAAATAATATTTAACAGGATTTATAAATTTATTTAATTAAGCGAATTATATAGGAATACGAAAGTATTTGTTTTAGAAAGGCTGTTTTGCATATATTTGTAATGAAGAAAATTAGTGTCCTTATTCAATCTATTTGATACTTATAAAGTATTAGAAATATTATTTTGGCAATATCTAAATTAAAATTAAATTTCTCTTTTTTATTCCTTGAAAAGCATGAATCCGAAAAACAGAAGTAATAGTAAACATATGATTAAAATTTCAAAAATAGAAAATTTAACAAATACTGTCTTTTTCTTGATAAATTTAATTTAACAATATGATATCTTGCTCATAGCATAAAAGAAGAATTATCTATTTATTTAATGGGAGAAGAAAACAAAATCGGCTTTCAATTTTTAAAAGAATTCAGCATTTTAATATCTTACATGATCAGGTGATACCATTTTTTATGTAATAATTAATGAATTTTATGAATGTAAAAGTTATCTTCATCTTTTAACTTTTCATTATGTATGCTACTACTTAAATGTAGATAACTGCTCTTTTTGGAAGTTATGACTAACTTCCTAAATTCGGAATAATTTATTCTTTAAATAGACAGGATAAATTTGGAGAATAAATTTGAATATTTTAGACATAAAGCATTTATCAAATTTAAATATCATCTAATATTTTTATTCAAACAGAGATATATCGCTAAATCCTAAGTTTATGGTGATATTTTCAGTTTATTAAAAATGATTAAATTTATGCTTCATGTAATTAAAATGTCTAACAGCAAATATTTAAATTATTGTTATTATAAATTAATTATATAATTCTTTGTTTGTTAGAAAACTATTAAAAATTTTTTAGAATATTTGGTATTCCTATAATTTTTATATGTTCAACTATTTCAATATTATGTCTGCTTCTGGTGTATTTATAAATTTAATTATAAAATTTGGTTGTCTTTAATTTAGGTTAATTTTCTGATAGATAGGTTTCTTTGCTTGAATCGTAATTTTTAGTATAACATTTTTTAGAATTTTTTTCTTATTTTAATTTCTAAAATGTTAAATTTTTATAAGAGTGTATTTACTATAATAAATACCATTTATTTTTAAATCAACTCTGAATAAATATATATGACTCATATCATGTTGCCGTTTTGAAAAATGTAAATTATCTTGCAATTTCATTAAGAAAATCAATATAAAATTACTCTAATTGAAAACTACATTTTAAAATTAAAGAATTATTTGTCATTGGATACAGTTGGTAATTGGATATGAAATAAAGATGATTATTAGGCATGGTGTAAAATTGTTTTTCAGCATCCATATCTGATATTTCTTAAAAAAATTAACTATGAATTTTTAATTAATTTTTAATGATATTTTAAGTTTTTTAATTATTTTATTAATTGAAATCTCAGGTTTTATTTTATGTTTCATTATGATCTTGTTTCTAATATTTTGGAAATTTATTTCATTAATTATAAATATTTGCGATATCATTTCTTTAAATTAGAACTGAGTGACATAATTTTCATAACATGATTTCTTATTATATTCCATGAAATATGATATTCCTCAAATACAACAGGAAACGATGAAGCCCTGATATTACTTCATAAATCTTGAAAACATTAATGCCTCCTCTTCCTCACCAAGTTTAAACTTTATGAGAGCATTTGAAAAAGTGCCATTTTTTATTTTTTTCATAAATAAGAAATGGTATGCTGATATATGTAACAGGTTTCTTAAATAATGTTTTAAAATATTTATATTTGTTTCCCAATAAATATTACTATTTATACACTAATTTTTTAATATTTTATATAAAATTATTTGCAAAAAAATAAATTGTTTTTAAATATGAAAGTAAATAAACTAACATCTTATTGCATCGAAATATTAAGCATATATTATAACAATATTATAAGTATATTTATAATGTAAAACTCAGTTAGATAAAAGAGAAATTTTAACTCTTCCATTGCTTAAATAAGTTAATGTCACTTAATATTTTTATGCCAGAATACCATTTTTAATAAAATAGAATGAAATCCGTGATATATACGAACATATCTAAATTTCTTGTGTGTATTTTGGTCAAATTTTTTAGAATATAATTAAATGATTCTTACAGAATATTTCCTTTCATCGAAACTAAATATATATATTTATTTTTAACAGATTAATGAATATTTACTTAATACTTTATGATTAAAATATATGGGTTTCTCTTTACAATTTTGAGTATTTTTGCTTAATGGAATTTTTTAATATACGTTTTATTTTATATTATTCTTCGACGAAACACTTCATAAAGGAAAACTATGTGTTTTAATGTTTTCTTTTTGAAGATTATGCTCAATATAGTATATTTTTTGATTATTTATGATGAAGTTGACTCATAACTTTTAACATTAAATTCAAAGTACATCATTGCATTTACTTTTATAAATGTAGATATTTTATAGGAAGAAACTACACTAAATTCTATTTATTAACTTATAAATGATTTAAACAATTTTCTTTAAAATTTAATTCTGGTTAAATAATTTAAAAGTTTTTTTATAGTTTTTTGTAAGAGTTACGCAAAGTGTGCTTTAACAAATTACTAATAACTGATTAAATTGTCTCAGCTTAACAATAAATATTTTTCCAAGAAATTAATGATGACTATTTGATAATTAATCTTAAAATATTTAAAATAAATAAATTATTAATTTAATAAAAATTGCATTTCATTCACTAAAATTTAATTATTTTATAAAAATTAAGCTACAAAAATATATATATAATTTCTATTATTTTTCAAGTTATAAACTTAAGGTATGTAGGTACAAAATACAATATTCAAATACAGTATTTAATTAAGAAACATTCTAATTGTATTTTACTTTTTATTATACATATATATATTTCTTCAAATGCCCCTTAGTACTAATATTATTTATTTAAATAATACATTTTTTAAAGAATGAAATCTGAAAACTTCCATTAAAATGTAATTTTATTCTAGTAATAAATACATCCGTTGTCATTCATATGTATATGTCATTCATATGTATCCGTTGTCATTCATATGTATATGTCATTCATATGTATCCGTTGTCATTCATATGTATATGTCATTCATATGTATCCGTTGTCATTCATATGAATATATGAACGTATTAAAAAATCTTATTGTGAGCAAGAAGTAAGAAAAAAGACATGTGTTTCGAATGAAAAAACACATGCGATGTGTTAATCCAAGTGAAAAGAAACCTGTGAGGTTGTGAATTTCTTGCCACCAAATAAATGTTAAGACTTGTAGTGATTTGATTTCGTCTTTTTTACTCCAATATCAATTTAATTTCCGCAATTGTACGGCAGGAAAGAACTGTTTAAATTGGATGGTTTCTACACTTTTACTTTTAAATAAATTCAATATTTAATGTAATGTGATGTAGAGGAAAATATTCTGGAGAAATATTTTCTATTCTATTGTTTTTAGTACTTCAGAAAAGGGAAATATGAGAGAAAGGAGGGGAACCATTAGTTGATCAAACGTTTTTAAAAAGTGTTATCTCAACGAATTTTATAGTAGAATATTAAAATTAATTGTTAAATTTAGAAAATCTTGTATGTAAATAATGATGAATATTCTCTCAAAAAAGTTAAAGGTAAAGTTCTTTTGTTTAGTAGTATTAGAATTGACACTTTAATAATATTTAAATTTAAGAAATAAGTTTAAAATAAATATGACTATAATTTCTTGCAAGAGAAGAACATTATGCAACAGATATCAGTATTAAATATTTCCTATTTAAATGGATTGAATTGATTAATAAATTGCAATATTTTTAGAGTGTTTGATTTCAGGGATTTTAATATTAAGGTAAAATCATTGTTATCTTTCTAACTCAATTTAAATATTTAATATGTTTTGTGGAGTAAAAATTCAAAATACTAACAATTTATATTATTCAAGTTTTTTGCTTTTTTGAGAAAAAATTAACCTTAAAACTCCAGAATACGTGACAAATTATAATTATTTTTATTAGATGTTTACTAAAACAACTTCATGATAATTCCATAAACGAAGATTTCTTTCCTCAATTTCATAATATGTGATTTATTCTATGTTGCAAATATAAGAATAAAAAGCATCGAAGTTAAGAATATTATGAGGCTTAAAATTAATAGTTATTTATCCCTATTTTTTAGCATTGTTCGTATTCAACCAAGTTTTAAAATTTCATCACATATTTTGATGAGTACAAAAATATTATGTTAAAATTTATACACACATCACCATTTTATAATTATATTTAGAACTAATTCATCATTTTTAAATTCAATATCTTTGAAACTTTGTATTGTATGTATATTTCAGCCTTTTGTTCCTTAGATTTTTGAAAAAAAAAAAAAAGAGCTTACATATTAATATCAAATATTCCGCTTTCAAAATTATCCAATATATATATTAAAATTCATCTTGATATTTTTTTTAAAAAATTTGTTGAATTTAAAGTTTACCATGATTGTTCAATATATTCTCATTTTAGTTTCTTTGTGTTTATCAGAAGAGCTCAAAAACGAAAACTTATATATCTTCTGTGAACTACAAAAACAGTAAAAATTTATTTTCTTAATTTTGACTTTTATACAACCCTCAAGAAGATGAAAACACTATACAATAATTATCAAATTTTCAAAAGAAGATTATTGTGTGTACTAATTTATAAAGGTATAATTAAACAGTCGAAATTTCATATCAAACAGATGATCATCGTTTTAACTCATTAAGATAATCGTCTTAACTCATAATGTTTTTTTCAAATCATCTCTTTTAAGCGAAAATATTAAGCTTAATATATAATTCAAGGGTGAAAACATATATCTTTCAAATCATTTTGACATATCTAAGCATAATTGAATTAAAATGATTTTTTGGAAAAGAATTCGAAATAATTCCCTACATGCTATATAAAATTAAAATACGGGCAATGCGTTTTGGATTTTAAGTATTCTGAACTTGTAGAGGACATTTTTCATAATCATTGGTAAAACACATATGAGTATACCTTGATGAAATATATCAAATCAATTCCTTTTCATGTATATCGCTAAAAATGATCCACTTTTATTTATAATATGTTTAGTTCTGTGGACTTATATTATCTTTAATTGAAAAGATGATGTGATTGAGATCACTATTTTACAAGAGGAATAATACATGTCTCACATGAATGAGGGAATCTAATCGAATATTTATTGGTGACTATTTTTATAATAAATATTTCCATTATTAAAATTTTAAATTAAATTTATCATTTTTGCACCTTAAATTTAAAGAAAGTTTTTTTAATGATTTATATTCACCGTAAAGTATTAAATTACTTCAATGAAACAGATACATTTGTGAAATTTACATATTTACCTACAGAATTCTTCGTTTGCTAGTAATTGAAAAATAAATCCTCTTTTTTATTATTAGATACTATCGTAAATACTTTACAAAATGACATTCCCTCAAACATAGTACTAATAATTATAATTTACATGTGTATGTTTTTAAGGTATTCGAAAAGATGATGATCTGTTAAGCATAAAATCTTGTATTCTTTTTGGACATATAAGTATTCATTTAAAAAGATGTATTATAAACCCTCATCATCATTGGTATTGTTGATTTATAAATCAACTAAAAATGCACTACTAATGGATACATTATGCTCTATCAAAATGTGTTATTTATCAAATTATATCCTGATAAATTTTCACGATAATGGATGTCTTACCTAATCATTATGACAATTAAGAGAAATGTGATTTTCAGTTGATTCTCGGAATAGTTGATTTCTGTCAGATTAACTATATGAATATTGTCGTTGTTAAATTGGTTGAATAAAGAGATAAGTGAGGTTTGTCTGTATGAATGTCGAACAAAAAAAGTTATATATTTATGTAAATGCGTGTGTTTTTTAATTCAAAATTAAATTGAAAATGGTTTTACTTTTAATGTTAAAACTAACGGTATTTTAATTATCTCATCGTATTTTTGCCACATTCTTACAAGAAGGAGTTTTTTTTTATTTCATTAGAGGTACTGTATATACTACCTCAACTTGGGTAGCATTACTGTAAAGTTTGAAAGAATTATAAATACAGTACTATTTATTTTATACTTCGGTGTTTAATTTGAGTTAATTTCATAGTTGATTGTTGCCAAGATTTTTTATTTTACTATTTTCATTTTTTAATTGTAAGACAATATAACTTCTTAAATATTTTAAAAGTGGTAATTTAATTATTTACATTTTACTTAATGATTTTAGAAAATATCATCACGTAATAGTTGATGACATTTTCAAGTATTAGTTGAAGATATTTTTAAAATAAGCAGCTACCTTTATTTGATCTTTTAATATTACATTCCTTATTTTTACTAAATTAATCTTTTAAATTTATTATAATGCTTTTAGCTTAAATATTTAACAATTTTTCAATAAAAGTATAAAAATATTTTAAACTGAAAAGTATTTATTAGTTTAATAGCATGAGAAATATGACTACTTTGTTTCACATTTTCAGTGAACAAAATCATTTTTTTTTGTTTATTGCCCCTTAAATTTAGATTTTTGTAGAATATTTTACAATATTTGTACAATGTTTGCTTTTAAATTCGTGTGTACTTTGAAAAATAAGTTATTTATTTAATTTTTTCCAACATTTTTCAAGATAACTAATATAAATAAATAGTGTTTTATATTTAATGAAGATTTATACAGAAACAATTGGGTACGGTATTTTCTATAACTGTTTTTTAAAATGGAAATAATTAAAGTTTTAAAAATCAAATTTTTCTGTTTCTTAACTAAATTTAAGCATCCTTAATCAGTGTGGATAATTCCCGTTTATTACGTGATACTTTCATATAAATTATTCAAATTTTAGAAATAGTACAAGATAATTTTAATTACAAATAATTATAAAATTTTTTGAATGATGATTTGATCTTGCAAAATTATGCAATAAATTTGATATTACAACTATGTCAGTCAAATGCAAAAAATACTTTTGCTTTTATTTTGAACTGAAGTAAGAATATCATTATAACCTAGTTAAGATCGATCAAGTTAAAAAGTAGTTTAAGAGAATTTAGATTGCACATTATATAGTCAGAAATAACTCACTTTGACTAGAATAAACATTTTAATTAATATTTAAATAGTTTAATCACATGATTTAATTATTTTTTATTCAAGGAAATCCCTTTTTGTGTGTTCATATACTCTAAGATAAATGTATAGGACATAAGACATTTCTCTTAAAAAATATTTCTATTTTTAATGGTCTTTATTAATGAGCACTTTTAATGAAATTTTTATTTGCTTTTCATTTATTTATAAAAACAATTTTGCAAAAAATTGAGTTTTTACAATAAAAAATAATATATAATGCTATTTTTATAAATTAGAATTAAAATCGTCTTTCATAAAAATAATTTAATTTACTGTACTCTTTCGATTTCGTAATACTATAATCTATTGCATGTGTTTAAATAAAAAGAAAATCCTAAATGAAAAGAAATATTTAAAATTTGACTACTGTAAATATTATTTTATTTCGAGTAGTATATAGTAATTAAAATTATTGAGTACCAGGTGTAAGCAAATGAAATGACACGATCGTCTAAATAATCAGTTATAGAACGAGAGTAACACGTTTTTCTCGGCTCTCAATGAAAAAAGTCTTCTAAAACCCACCACAGCTATGTGTTTAATGGCCCTGAACCAATCCATACAATATTTTACCCATTTTTATTATATCGTGATCGATATGACTTCGATGGGATAAACTGCAATCCCAGTAGGCTACGTTTAAATTTCTATCGACTTCACAAACATGCTGGTAATAATTTTCCTTCATTTCTGAAAAAAATGTATATATATATATATATATTATGAAGTAAGATTGTTAATAATCATTTTATACCAATGTAGATCTGAATAAATTAAAGTTTTTTGTAAAAAATTGAGATATAATATCTTTTTTTCAAACAAAATAAAAATCACAAATAATAGAATTTAAATTAACAATGAAAAATACAAACTATTATTTGGAAATCAGATATTTTATTGAACTAAAAACATCACTATATTTAAAAAACTAATACTGCAATCTTAAAGCTACAATTTTAGAAATTTTGCATACATCCATTTTTTTAATTTAATATGTTTTCTGACATGAAATTAAGTATTTAAGGAAGTTCTAACATATTTATCATAATGTTTGGACACAAAAACTAAATAGAAATTCTTTTCTGAAAAAGAACACATTTCAAGAGCTTTATAGCACCAATGTTTTGTGGAAAGTTCTTCCCTTAAGCGGATAAAGTGATTTCCGTCTTTGTATCACACATCATAAATAATCATTTTGTCATTTAAGTATCTCATTTTCCTGGTCACCAACTTGATAGGATTAAACCATAAAGATCTATAGTGATTTTATTTCTTTTTCAGGCTTAGGAGGAAGAATAATAAAAATCAGTTCCGTAAAATTGAAATGTAAAATTCTTTTAGATCTAAGAAATGGATTTGACATCAAAAATTTCCTTGAACTAATGAATATTCTCTCTTAAAATTAGGCATTTAACTTTAAAAGAAAATGTTTAATATAAAATTTTATTCTTTCAACTTTGATGCTTTGTTATTTGCCAATGATAACAGCAAAATGCAGAGATTTATTTGTGTGTAAAATAATTAATAAGTGAGCAATAAATAGTAGGAAGTTGATTCTTTTTTCAAGAAATAATGTTTGGTTTGGATTATTGATTTGTATTTTTTATGATTCGAAAAAGTATATTAGTATAATTTTCATAAGATATACTCTTTATTAATAGATTGAATAAAATAAATCATGCTCCGTTCATTGATACGTTCATAATCTATTGTTTCTTAAGAATATGAGTTTCAAAAATAAATAAAGAAATTCAAAATAAATAGTACATTTAATATTATGATAGACATAAGTATTTTGACAACTATTTAGAAAAATTTATATATTTTCTTTCATACTATTGCTCCTTTCTCAAATAAATCATATTTGTGCATAAAATTTGTCTTGTAAAATTTGAAAAAAAAACCTTATATTTAAAGCTATACATTGTTATAAAAATAAAATGTCGAGTATAATTCAATACAAATTATGTTTTTATTTATACATGATTTTGTTTTATATACAAATATTTATAAGGTGAGCTGATTTTAAAGTTTTTCATGTATAAATCTGAAAGGAAGTTAAAATAAATCAATATGCCATGAAAAAAATTCGGTTGCGTTAAAATTGAAGAATAAATGGATGCTTTAAATTTCACATTATTGGATAAGCTTATGATAGTTTGATCGTAGTAAAAATATCAATAAATACATCATCAACCACAAATCTGTATATTAATGGTTATTCAGCATGTCACATAGTTCAGTAAAGATTTCAGATTGTCTTTATTTATGTTTTTTGCAAAATCGTTTTCGTCTGAAATATACAACTCCATTAAAATAACTACGCATATTAAATTGTTCTGCATTTTCAGAGCTGATATGTTTTTCAGTTTATCTAAACAAAACTATATAATCTTTCAAAAAGACTTAAAGTTTTTAATTAAATAATACATTTATTGAAAGATTATTTTAAGAGTAATAATTTTCTATTAACTTTGAATAGTTATAATGTTAAATTTTTTATTATTAATATGATTATTATTCAATTATTCATTTTCCTTTTTTAAATACATTTGAAGGAAAAAATTGTGACATCTTGTGCTTTTTTGTTAATCAAGAAAAATTTAAGAAATATCGTATAATTTATAACTATATTAAAATTGATTATTAATAATCTTGAACATACTCTAACCGTTAAAACTTATTTTCATGTGCAGATTTAATCATAATTTGCATACTTAGTATTATTCTCATAAAATCAATTTTTTGTTTCAATAATTGTGATGTTACATCTGTGGCATATGTTAGTGCGATATGCAATGGATTAAAAAAAAAATAAAAAAAAAAGATTTCTAGAAGAAGAGAGAGAGAGAGAATTTTGTATTTTTTAAAAAAAATTATCCATCCTGTAATTTAACTTTTTTTGCTCTTTTCAACATTTTTCTCTTTTCCATCTTTTATTTTTCATTGTTATTAGCTTTTTCATCTCATGATTTATTTTTTAGTTGATATGTAGTACATTTGTTGTACTTTCGAGCTCTGTGTGGTATACCTTGGTACACAGGGAGATATTTTGTTTTGCCAAATAAAAAAGTATCTTTGTAAAAAAGGTACATTAAAATGCGAAGTTCATCAGATGTAAAAAAGAGGAAAATTCTTCGTATTACATGGATAAATTTAGTATTTTACTAGAATTTTGATATATTGGTAATAAGAGAGTAATATTATTAATACAGATACGCTTTTATTAGCCATATAATACTTTCATTTTAGCTTTATGTTTCTTGAATGTTATAAAGATATGATATAAAAACATTAGGAATATGAAAATTATTTGAATGTGTTATTAATGTTTATAATTTTAGTTATTTTCATTCTAAATCAACCGAGGAAACAATTTCTTTAATTTCTAAAAGCATATCACATAAATATAAAATTTTCCCAGACCCATAAAATAAATTAAATGTGTTAGAAGTTATTAGAAAACCTAAAATTTCCAAATCCATCAAAGAGAGAAATCCTATTATTTAAGATATTTATCTTGAGGAAAAATGTCATTAAAATAACGATTCATAAAAATGAAATAATAATTTAGCAATGAATATTAAATTTTATTGAATCAATATGTATCATTAATAATTAATGTTTTCTAGATTGATTTATTTTCTGGCTCATTCACTGTCTAAAATCGAAGATAATCTAAAATTATTATTTGAAAATCAATTATGTATTCGTTTGAAAAAGACTAAAAATGTATAGCTTTTTAAAAATTCTATTATTATAAGAATATGCCAAATAATTGGCATAATAAATTGATTGGCATACAATAATTGACATTAAATTCATAGACTGTATATTGTGAGTAGTAATATCAATAAGTTCATCAATTCTATCTTCTTGTCTGTTTCTTATAAATTTAAAATCTGAAATAGTATATCCATATTAGATAAATTAATGAATTTCTAATCACACCAAATAATTATTTATAAAGTTAGTTTTAAAGACCCATTTCTTAACTATTTCATTTGTTTCATTACCTGTATAAAAATAATTTTACTGATGATTTTAAACATAAAAATGATTGAGATTATTATTTATTATTTTTTTTTACAATTTAATTTAAAACTCTCAACAAGTACATCACTTTAATATGCATAAAAGAGAGAGTTCCTTAATATATCATTAAATGAAAGTAATCCTAAGCAATGAGGTAAGATTCCACGTTTATATCATTTTAATTGGTCCTAATTTGTGCATCAGCAGAAAGCCAATACATTTTTATCACATAAATTCTTAAGCATGTGCAGCCCTAATATAGCTAATATCTAATCATCACTGTATGCTGTCTCATTGTTATTTGCTTTATATTTTGCTTAAGTTGAAAATAGGTTCATCAAATCTGAAACTGGAGCATATTCTTTCGTTTCTTGATTTGGCGTTATGAATTTTCAATAAGCACTCTAATTTTTAAAAAAAAGCAGTCATCCATTATTATAAAAAATATCAGAAATTATATTACAATTGACAGAGTGATATAATTTTTTTGATATATTTATGGGATTTTTTTATACAGCTTTGTTATTTTTGTAAGGATTGTCATAAATGCATGTATTTTATTACTTAAGTAACAATTGAATCAACAAAATTAAGATATTAATACAGCTTGTTATTAGTTTATTTTCATTGAAATTAAATTTATTATAAAAAAACTAAGGGTTGAATATAAATTTAGTGAAGTAGGAATATTTTTCTACCATAAAAAGAATTGGGAGAAATCATTATAATCATCAAAAAATGTTGGAATTCTAAATAATTTGAATAGAAACATAGAAAAGCTAAATAATTTGAGCTCACAATCCCCGCTGTTTTATTTGACTTTCGTATTTAAGTTTAATATTTTAATTTAAAAATAGGGGTTTACTGTGAAATTAATAACGAATTATTCCTCAATTAGATCATTACGGCAGTTCTATAATTAATATCATTTCAATCATTATGATTTGTATTCAATATTAATATTCTTAACTTCTGTCTGTATTAAACAAAAAGGTTATGTAGAATTTTATTGTATCAATTCATTTGACTCATTTTTGGGTTTCAATAACTATACTCAACAAATTTCTATAAATATTCAATTTTTATTGATTGCATAAATAGATGCAACGACGTTTGCATATAAATTAAATTATTTCCCTGTTTTGCTGTTTTGCCTCATTTTACAAATACGAATAAAGAATTTGCTTTACAGTTTAGGCTGATGAAATCACACCCTGATTAAGTTTTGTTGTGTTTATTATCATACATTTTCACTTAAATTACTTTTGTTCGGAAAGATCTGTGGCTTGGTTAATTAAGGAGTTCATTCGCGTTGTAGGAAGTTAGTGAGTTCGAATAACGTCTCAACTGAAGATCCGTCTTGTCATCTAAAGGCTGGTGGAGCGCATTAAATATGTCGTGGCCCTGTTATGTTTTATACAAAATGATACTGCTAGAATTGGACCTCTTTCTAATCACAAAAATCCACCAACTTTCATGACTACAATGACATACCCAATAGCTGCCCTTCTATGTAAAGTGATATCACTTCTTCCCCTTATATTGCTAAAAGGGTGAAATCATAATAACCTGGCATTCTATGTAAAAAAAACGAATATTTGCTGTTTTTCTTCAATCGTACTACGTAACTTAATATAGTAACGAATTCATTTAATTTCTTATATAAATTTCAATTAATGTGATACAGGGATGCATTGTTTTTCTGCTATAATATACGAAAAATTAGATACTATTTTCGGTTGGTGGTAAATTTGTTGCGTAAGAATTAATAACAATTCAAAGGAACACCACTCTTATTTATTTCCCATGGCGTGAAAAAAACGTGATAAGGGAATGTGACTAGTGTCTTCGCGTGACAATCAATATATGACGAAAAGTAATTTGTTTATCTAGATGTAAGGGAGAATGAGCATATATCTTCCATTTTATTCTTGTAATGTCTTATATTCTACTACTACATTTTCATAAATCGTAACTATCATCATAATTTCAACTTCTGTTAGATTGTTAAAGACTTGTATTTTTTCTATTAGTTTGTTATATTTTCGTGAAGCACATACTCTTATTTTGATTTATAGATCATACATTCGTTTTTGGAAATCTTTTATTTTCAAAATAAATCTTCAAAATGAAATTTCTTTCTTTAGAGAAATTCTCAATTTTTTTTGTTTCAAATAAATTGATTGATTTTTGAAAAAAAAAAAAAGAAATAGGAAGTTAAATTATTTATCTTCAGTCATATTTACAATAAATCATATAGCCACAAATATAAATGTTAAAATGCCTCATCTGTCAAGTTATATTGTATAATTCATAATCATTCTTACAGAGACAATGATAAAAGTTTTAGGAATTAAATTAAAAATGTATTTATGCTTTTTTATAATTTATATTAATGATACATGAAAGAACATTTTTTATATCCTGACTACCACTCATTGTATTATTTTATTTATTTTTCAATATTTTATGTTGTTCCAGTTTATCTAATTTTGATGTAACGTTATATCATTATATATATATATATATATATATATATATATATATATATATATATATATATATATATATATATATATATATTTATATATAAATTCAGTCATTAAAAATTAAAAGGCATTTTTATTTTTATTAGGTCCATTAAAATATGTTGCTAAATTTAGAGATTTTGAATGACTGAATTGTGGCCTTACCTGTGTTTTTTGATAAAAATATTTTTTCTAATTTTCTATGTGAAACAAAAAGTTTAATCTCCTGCTATATACTCAGCATTTTAAATGCTATTTTCAGTGTTAAGTTTATCTTATACATAATACTTTCAATAAATAATAGTTTCAACTCTAATCGTATTTCTCTATTAGGCAGTAGCGCCATCTCTTGTCAGTAGAGTTAATATAGATCTGTTACAGAGGGAATTTAATTACATATATGTGATAACATAGCGGAGTATGACATAGAATTACATATTATGTACTTATTGTTAAATTGTATTTTAATATAAATTGAAGATTTATATATATATTTAAATGCTTTCCCGTGTCTTGTTAAAGAATAAAAATCTTAATGTTAGAAAAAGCGATAAGCAAGTGAGTCAAATGAATGAGTAATCTTTTTTCTATACTTGCGTTAAAGAATAATGGAACTTTCAGGATGTTTACTCTCTAGCGATTGCAAACCTTATTCATTTAAACTCCTTTTTGAGTTTTTACTTAACTTCATTTCCACTTATTTAACTAGGATTACTTTATTGTTTTTTCAAATAAGTAATTAGGAAAAGAAAGACTAGATGAAAGCACTTCAATAATTAAAATTAGTTTATATACTTTCTGAATTAACTGCACTTAAAGTGAAAGTATTACTTTGAGAGAAACATTGTTGTTATTTTAAATGTGTATTTTTTTAAGTTTTTTTAAAAGCTGTTATTTTTTCTTCGTATATTTAGAAATGTTTGACACTAAAAAATATGAGTGAATATTTTTTGAAATGAAATTTAAATAATGATGTAAAATTTATATTTGGTGTTTTGTTTACCTAAACACTTTAATAATTGTATCCTTTGGTAGATCGTCAGAAAAATATCTTAAAAATTTATATAACTAGGCCTGCAAAATTTGCTTGCGTTTGGTTACTTTTTCATTTTCAAACTTATATATATTACATGAACGGAAATTTTTGTTTAAACTAAAATATTTATAATTATTTATGTTAATTTAATAATTATATACGTGATGATTTGTTTTTGCATTTCGAAGTGTAACTGATGGAGAAAATTTTTACAACATTTGATAATAATAAGAGATTATTGTGCGAGAAAAATTAGGATGAGTTGTTAATAAATTTTGAAATATCAGTCCAAAGTTTTATTTCAAGGTCAAAATATTTATTTTGACATTATAAAAAAATTAGATTTATACAGAGGTTATTGCAGTAAAAGAAGCTTTTAAGTTCGTGAAACGACAACGACTTACTATAACTATTTGGTCAGATAGTTGGACAACATTTAAGTCTGTCTGCAACTCATCTTCAACAAGCCCTATAGCTCGCATTGTCCAAGCTGAATTGGTTAAATTGTTGTCCATCCAACTAAAGTTGATAAGGCCCATGCTGGGATAGGAGGCAATGAGTAATGATAAGGAAGCGAAGGGTGCTGCCTCATCCTCACTCTAGCCTCTCATTGTTCCACTCCTGCGCTGCTATCTCAATGAAGAATGTCAGAAATGGATTCTTGATAACTGGCAAAGTTGGAAGGAAGGATGCCACTACAGAGCGCCTTATTCATGAGATAGAAATTTCTTCTCTATGAAGTCATTAAACTGGAAAAGAAATGAAATTCTATTTTTGCCTGTCTATGGCCCCTTTCCTACGTACTTCCACCGAATGAATCTGAGAGTCTCATCTAACTTCACTTGTGGAGATATTATCCATCCCCTACATTACATCACCGCTTGTCCATTAACTGCTTCTCGGCATCTGTCAAGCCCAGCCACTAGTTGGATAATGATCTGGAAGAAAGCAATCTTGAATAACGAGATTTCCAGGAGAAAGCTGAACCAACTTGTGGATTTTCTAATAACTCAGGAAGGTCTTTTTATTTGATTCCATGACGACACCTCTTCAAACCCTGTGTCATATCCATCCTCTTCCCTCACTCATTTACTTAAAACTGTGCCTTACTTTGTATAGTGTTTTTACATATCTTCCACTAACTTTGTTATTCATCCCCTATTTCTCACTTAGTTTGTAACACAATACCATTTGTATATTTTCATGACATTTACCAACCAGTTTTTTCAGGTTTCTTTATTTTTACTTAGTATAGTATATATTTTATTACTCCAAAACATTTTTGTTCATATTTCTTGATTTTTCCTAATTATTCGTAATATTTTATGAGCCTAAATTGAATTGTCCATTGCGGTGGCAGTGTTTGAGAGTTTTGGGTCGCAAAACTGGGGTCCCCATTTAGCAGCTCCATTTTTCTTTCCAGTGGCTTCCATCATTCTGGTTTAGCTCTTTTGAACTAGGTACAGAGAAGCTCGCTGGCGTAAAAGTAAACATTAAAATTATATCTTAATTCCTTTTTACTCACTTTTTCCAAGATATACAGTTGTATCTCATGTAATCAATATTAGATTTATGGAAAACTATCTATATCAAATATGTCAATATAGCCAGAGTTTGTCTGCAGCTCTAAAGTCATGTTTCGGACATCAGGAAAAATTTTATCAAGATTCCTCTGTATTATTCTTATTTTCTGTCTCCAACAAAAACAATCAATTATACTCTGCTTTTCGTTAATATTAGGTATAATATATTTACCTTCATCAATACGTTGTGCTTTAATAACTATATTTGTAGGTGTAAAATTTAATATTTGTAAAGCGATATTAGTAAATTGAATAAAATAAACTAAAAAAGCAATAAAAAATTTGATTAGATTTTGTCAGATAATTTAAAGAAAAATAATATTTATGAACAATTACAAGAATATTTCAAAGAATTCTTAATGTTGAAAAAATCTAAGAAGCCGAGAAAAAATTTAAAAAAATGGAAATACATTAGCAAGCGGAATAATTACTTGAGTTAAATTATGAAGAAGTATTTTGATTTATTAACCGTTTTTATAAGAAATTTTTCTTATCACACGATTCTTTTCATAGACAAATTATAATTTTGAACTGCATAAATTGTATGGGTACACTAAAAGTAAGATACATCAATCATATAAACGAATGATACTTGATATGTAACGGCTTGATACAATTTATAAATTTCTACTGGAAATTAAAAAATAAATGAGAACATTTTAACACATTAACTAATTTTTCTCGTCATTAGAATTAGGCCATTCAGATATTAGCAATCAGATCAATCAAACAAATTAAAGATATTATTCATATATAGTTTATCTTTAAATATTTATGATAAGAACACATAGAAAATATTTTAATTTTTTTTTATAAAAATGAATAAAAAGTTAAAATATTTTCTATATGTTCTCATCATAAATATTTGATCTTTTAGGGGTTCATTTAAGTGTAGTGATTCCCTTTATTGAGAAAGCTGATTTAACACAAGTTTAAAAGATAGAATTTGTTTTCCTTTTAAAATAATAGTACTGTTTACGTTAAGAAAAATATATATTTCGCATTTAGTCAACCTAAATTTACTTCTAAGCTTAATGCTACAATTTACTCTCTTAATATCATACAATTTTTCTTTCATTTCTTGTTTAATTTCCATCCTTTGAGAAATAAACAATTTGTTTAAATCAATTTGTGTAAAATATAAACAAATTATAAATGTACATACTGTAAGTATATTCATTACAGTATGTACAATAAGTATATACGTTTATAAAGTGATATTTGATACGAAGGTAAAATTGCATTTCTTACATCGTATACTCAGTAACTTGTAAAGAGGTTATATTTTATGATTCATTAATCAAAAATAAAGAAGTTTTCTTAAAATATGCGTATTTGATTGATCATTTCTTTCGTTAATTAAACAAATGCAATTTATTTTAAATATCAGTTAAATAAGTTTTTACTTTGCAATAAAAACGTGATCACACACTTCATTTTTACATAATGTTCAATAAAATCATGAGTTTAAAATCTTAGTCTATCATGAGAAAAATTGAAAATCAGATATATTTCCTTATATAAAGGTATTTCATTATATAATGATGATTATATATATTCGTTATATAATTATATAACGATTCATTATAAAATAATATATTAAAAATTGATATTTTGTGTCCTAAAATTATTATTTATTTTACTTAGAGTTACTCATATTAAAAGCAGTATTGAATTACTTTCCACTAACTTAAACTTTTTATCGAGAGTATAGATATATTTTCTGAGATTTAATTATTTAACTTTGTAGAATCACTCTGAAAATGTGCATTCTCAATAAAATATTATTAAATCAACAGACGCATCGTGTTTTACAAGATTAAAAGCTTTTGGGCTCAATGTTTGTTTTTTGTTAATCTACAGTAAATTTATTGAGGCAAATCAAGTTAAATCAATATTATTTTAGATGGGGTAATGCTTATAAATTTATTTAAGAAGTTAATTTAGTGTTTGATTTAGTATAAAAAATGGGTAATCTCTCTGCAATGCTTGAAGCTTTTTTTAATTAATTACAAATATTTTAATCTCGGATAAAGGGAGTGCAATTAAAATTATAACAAATATTAAATTTATGAATTTAATAATAACCATACATATTTAAAAATTTTCCTCAAAATATCAAAAATATTTAAATTAGATTTAAAATTTAATGAAATAAAGCATTTTTAAATTAATTTTCAGAATTCAACCATGATAAATAGTAAGTGAATGAAATCACTTATATAATAACATTTTGGTAAATATGTTGCAAGAATATAAATTACTTAAATCAATCGTATTTGACAAAATTCGAATTTGGTTGAACGTAAAAAATTTATAATTTAATTAATGTATGGCCAAAACTTGAGGTGAAAAATGGTTGTATTGAATTTTCTTTTAAATAGCTTAAGTTAAATTTGAATAAAACTTTTGAAACCTTTTTAAGCCCTTTAGGTTTTGAAAGGTCATAACCATAATTTTATCACATACCGTATGGTAAAATTATGCTTTATCTTCAATTGTTCATATGATTTATGCAGAAATTCTAAACTTATTTCATAAACTTAATTACTACAAGAAGTGCTTTGATAAATTTTATTTTTGGAGGCATTTATTTTTTTTATTGATATTCACCTGTAGGTTAAAAATTAAAGAAATTGAAATTTACTTCAAGCTGGAATGTTTTTCTTATACTTTTTTTATTCAAAACTCTAGAGAAAGAAATTTATAGTGGCGGAAAAATATTTATATTTGACTACAAAAGAGACTAGAAATTAAATTATTAAATATATTTATTTTGACTAATTTAAAATTAGAACTGAAACCATCAATATCTTTTTCTTTCATCCTCATATTGAAGATATAAATTTCATCATGTTTGCACATTTAAATATTATAAACCTAGTTTAGTAATATTTATTAGTCACATCACGTCACATGTAAATAAATTACTTAAGAATTTAAAATTAACTCATTTGGGGGGAGTTGTTGCCATGGCAAACAAACTGTTAATACCATTTGGGGAATCCCTTCAGTTCACCAATGGTATCAGGGAATGGTACCATTATCACTCGAGTGTTGTAGGCGGGACAAGACGGCTGTAAACAAGCTTATCAATGGACACTTGAAATAATTATCGCTATTCTCTTAGTAAAAAGATTTTCCCATCTTGTTTGAAGTGTGCCATCTTGTTTGATTTTCAGGCCACTCCTAACGATTTTCTTCTTTCCCTTTGGCTTTCCAGAATTTATCTTTTCACAAGCTCGATTTTAGTGTTAAATTTTCTAGCAGTGCAAAATTTTATAAACCTGATTTACTGTCACTTACACCGGATTTATGTATGGTGTAAGTTAGTTGATGTTTAACTTTTTTTAGAAAGCAATTCTTAATATAAATAACATTTATTGCAGACCACATAGAAACAAAGAAATTTAGGAGGACTGAAAGAGCTCATCCTCTTAGCATGAGATTTTAAGAACAAATATTCTTTGTTCGGTTCAGATCTTACTGAGAGAATGTATAAACCACGCTTACAAAGTGTGCTGATTGGTTGGGTACATTTCATGAAGTTAATAATATTGGCACAGAAATTTGATAGACAAATTTTCTGTTTCACTTCGCAATTTTTCAGATTTACTTCGCGAATTCAAGTGTTTTGTAAAAGGTCAAGAGATTCTTAGAAAAGATGTGAGGAGTAACCTTAATTTCTTGGAGAAGTCATGAAGAGTCACCACCAGATATGCCACAATAACCACATCTTAAAACGTTTTTCAAGCAGTTTATTGTGCATATATATCTACACACACACACACACACACACATACACACACACACACACACACACACACACACACACACACACACACACACACACACACACACACACACACACACACACACACACACACACACACACACACACACACACACACACACACACACACATTGTACCGAGCTTCGGGGTTCGTGTGGATTGAGAGTTGAATAAAGCAACCTCTCAATGAACACCAGACTTTTATTCGTAAAAATTCCACTATAAATACTAGCTGTATCAATTACAATTAGGCAGCTACAATTCGTCAGATAGAATAATTAACAACTTCCAATCACTGATCTCAAATACCTCAGGCAGAGAACAGCTTCTCTAGACTAGCAGTAACGACTAATCGTCTTCACTCACTGACTGTCTCCACTAACTACTTCTATGTAAGGTTGCGGTACTTTTACCCGACTTGGCGGGAAAATCTACCAATTTAGCCAAGGTTCTGGAAGTTTCTAGGCTATCTCACTAAATATTGGTCCTAAAGCTTAGGTGATGGGTGTTTCCAGAAGTATCTATTTCTCTCCAAGTCGCCAAGTTTTCTCGCCAAAATATCGCCAAGTCACCAAATCAATAGAAAACCAGATTTTAACGTATAACATTTCTAAATACCGCAATTTTTGCCCAAAATGTGAGTATTTCCGATCTGTCTGAGATATATTAAGACAGATAAAATAATTATTTATAAATTTGTAACAATATATGTATATATATATTTATATAGCGTAATATTATTAAAGTAAACAACATATAATTAGAAAGATTTACAGCTTTACACATAAACAGGAAAGCTTTTGGCCTTATCACTATTTAAAATGTTTCGAAACAATCGTAAACATTGTAGAAAAATATATGCATATTAAATAGGTTTCTGTGACATTTTTTTAAAAATGCTTATCCTTTCGAAAAGAGTATTTAAAGAAAAATATTAAAACAAAGTATTTAAAGGAGAAGAGAAACAATGGACATGCATAAAAAAGTCCCTTTAATATTTATGTTCCCTTATTCTTTAAAAATATAAAAACTTTGTACATATTAATTTTAATGTATAGTTGAAAAGAATTACTTATAGTTTTACAAGTACACTGCAAATAAGTAATACACATAATTATATGGTAAAAAAGATAGTAACGAATCATTTTAAATTATTCATCTAATTTATAATTTGTTAATTAGCATTTTTTCTTTTGAAAATGGAAACAATAAAGATTAAGTTCACTCGAGATTAACTGACTTTTTCCAATATTAATTCATTTTTCAAAGTTAAAATTTGTTTATTATTTCAAATTTATTTCCCTTTTTAGCCATTTTAAAACTAAAATGCTGAGAATTTTTTACTCTGCCTATTTTTTGTATTAACGCATTAAAAATTCCGTCAATTTATTAATATTCTTGTGGGTGTTAAGTTTTTTTATATGTTTTCTCATCATTAATTAAATATTTTCGATATTTTTCGTTGTTACTAGAAGCGATGAATTTATCTATTTAAATTGTTACTGCAATATTATTAGCACATGAGTTTATGTGTGTTGTTATCTTAAAATAGTATTTTTGCTATGTTTTTAATATCATTGCATCACAATTTGTCATTGACTATAATTTTCACAAAATCTATATGGAACCCAATGAAAGGATGGAAGTCTGAATCAACATTCCCCAACCCGAAGATAGAAGCTCTGTTTTGTGCTCCGAAAAATCAAAGTGCCATTGATATTGATGCATGTAATCTTATTTTTTAAAAATTATTAAAAAAAAAATAGTTGCATTATAGAGTTTAATTGATTTTTTGAAATTGTAAAATAATTTTTGAAAATTGGAAAATTAAATTCTCTTACACATTACAAAAAAACATAAATTTTTAACAATTAATTTCATATTCAGATTTAAGATACAAATATTTTCAGTAATTGTCACTAAATGAACCTTTTATAAAAGTTTAATTCTCGAAAAGAATTTTAAATTTTAAAATTTTGACTATTAGTAAATTACTTATTAAAAGATGTGTCTTATATTTTATACGGGATTAATTTCTCTGGCACTTTTTCATCAATAAGATTTTCTTTAAGATAAAATAGTTACAAAAATATTCTAACGAGATTAATTTCTTCAAAAAACAAAATGTATTAAAAACTGAATTTTTTTAAATTTATAATCATCTCTTTGAATTTAAGATTGTAAAACTAAAATTAATTCTAACTAATCTTCTAATTTTTAAATTCATCACTGGAACATATAATTCATTTACGGATGCTTAATTTCAGTTTAGTTTATTTTCCACATGCTTTTTAAAAGATTAATCTTCAAATTTTTAGCATTAATTAAATTTTTTTATAATGTTAGTAAGAAATAGTTACTAAAGAAGGATACTATTTATTTTGTTTAATTTCACAGACGCACAAAATGAGCTCATATCCGGCCAGAAGGTGTGACGTATATGTTAGGGAAACTTGTGCATTACATAGGGGAATATTCTCTTGTAAATGTCACTCAAGACAAGTAGAGGCCATTCCATTAGCTCATCAAAGTTCTGTTTTCAAAGGATCAAAGACAGACTTACTCTAGCACTTTGTCCGGGGGTAACACACATAGTGAATATGTTTCTAAGAATAAAGAGTAAGGGATATTGAAACAATATATACCTACTAGCAACTGATGGCTGAAAACAACTTTTATCTTTTTCAAAGGGTTTATTTGTGACTGCAGTAATAATAAAGTATTAATTTTCAATTTTACTATAAAACCAAGTGCTTTAATATATGTTACAAGTAAGTGTATTAATACAATATATTTATACAATATACAAAAATAAATATATTAATACAATATTTACTTTTGATGTGTATTAAAGCATTTGATTTTATAATAAAATTGGAAATTGATACATGTATGCTTATTCTTGATTACTGGTATCACAAATAAACCTTTTGAAAAAGAAAGTTGTTTGAAGCCATCAGTGCCAATCATCAGCCATCAAATTGATCAACAATAGTTACTCACTTTCTAATCCTTTATGATTTTTTAAGAAAGTTTTTTAACCACCATAGATAAAATAACCTCAGGAATTAGTTATGTAAACCTTTCAGTTCAGGCGTGATAGCTCTTATCCTAATATCTGCTTAATGCAAATTACTAAGTTATGAGCTATATTACTAATTATTGTAAACAGTTTCAACAATTATTTTTGCTTCTTCAAAGTTCATAAATTAAAAAAATATTGTCAATATTCCTAATTCTAACTTTAATCAAAATAATTTTGAGAATTATTATCATAATTAGGTAATATATATCTGTGTGGCCAAGTATACCAAATTATTTCATTAAAGTTTTCTTATGCTTTTTTCTTCAAGCAAAAATGAATAAATTTCTAATATAATTAATTAAACTTCATGAAATTAATAGCTTGCCATATTACTTTTTATTTGAAATCAATAAAAAAACTGAGATGTCTGAAAAACATTATTCCTTAAAAAATAGTAACAATTAACAAAATTTACAAAAATGCCATGATTTGGTGATATTTAACCACAGAAATATTTGAACTTTAGAATGCAAGGCATTTTATATTAATTAAATTTTTTGTTAGTATAATCTACATTTTTTTTAGCTAATTAGATCTGAAGAAAATTATCATGGTGTTTTCCGCTATGATGGGTCTGGAAAATCAAGTTTTCAAAGTAATTTCCTATTTCTTGTTGCATGTTAAAAGTAATTGAAAAATATTTGTGTAACAGTTAATTATAAACATTATTATTTATTCCACAAAATATTTCTACAAATGAACTGAAAAGTGAAAAAGTGAAACACAATTTAATATTATAATTTAACATGTTTTATATGGATAAAACTTATTATGACATTTATTTACTTATTTTTATACGTATGAAATTAAATTATATCGTTTAATAAAAAAGCACAAACTTTATTTTTTTCAAAATTTCTTTTACTTTAAATTTTAAAACTTTATAATGGTTTATTTGTGCTTCAATTGTGATTTTTGGCGAAATCAATGATAAACTCTTGGGAAATAAAAGAAACAACTTTTCTTATCTAAAATAATGATTGAAAGGAAGTGTGAAATTTCATTTTTAGTTTTACTAATTTTTTCAATTTTTATTTTATGATGGCCTTCAATGTAAGTCTTAGTCTTTTATCTATTCAAATTGAATGGCATGGAAAATAAAAATTTATCCATCATTTAAAAGTTGTGTTTTCAAAAACTATTTTTTACTTAAATGATTGAAATCATTAAATATTAGCTCAATATATCAAGCAAAGCTTCACTGTAACTAATTATGCTCATGTATATAACTTATTTGATTTTAATTGAGTTGTATTTTTTATATTTAATGTAAATAATGGTTAAGAATGAAAATATTATAGTTTCTGGGTTAAATGAATTAAAGTTGCATATATTTATTTAAACCATATATATAATAACATATTCAAATTATTATAAACAAAATTACACCTCAATAAAATTTCAAGCCATAAACTGTAATAAAAATTCTATTTTAGAATAATATGCATTAAAATGTAATAAAATAAATTAGTTAAATTTATCATTTATCAAACACTGGTATGTTATTTAAACTAATATAATTGTAAATGAATAAATAAACTAAATAATTTATTAACTAAACAATGATTTGTTCATTTTAAATTATAATTTCTTTCCGTTTAAATATATTTTATAATAAAAACTACACGAAGGACAAAGAAATCAAAGTAATTTTTTAACATAACTTATCTTCAAATTATACTAAGACATTGAGAAATTCTTCGTGCAGAATAACTATGTGTGGCTTGAGCTTTAAGAAATAATTAGCTTTTGATATAGTGTTTAAATTTGAGCTGCTGTTTATTAAACTTTAAAGACATCAGTTAATACTAAACGAGAGAAAAGTTTGGAAGAATTTCAAACAAGTAAGGAAAATATTGAATTTCGTAGCAACAGCTGGATTTGAAAGCAGTAAATGAAGCAATAGTCTGTGTAGCGAATAAAGTTGAACTTAGGATATTATAAACTAATTTATCCAAAGTTTGAAATCTTGATAAATGCATAATATATTATTTTACAATGTATATATTTTTCTACAGAAAATATTTAAACTTGGAGTAAAATGCTTGGAAACAAATTGAGAACTAAAAATAATTATAAAAATCGTTTACTTAATTTAACATTTCATAATAATTATTTATTTTTAAAGAAATCAAATTTTTTTTCAGTAAAAAATTATTTTTTTTTATTTTATTTTAATGAGAAAATGTTAATCAAAAGTTTTAAATACTTTATTTATTTTTTTAAAAATTTTTTTAAGTAAATACACTGCACAATTAAGGAAAATAATAAATTTAATTAATTAATATTAACTTTCACATAAAAAATTTACATATAATGTAGTAACCTATATATAACGCTTACATAGATTTATTGTAACATATACTTATTAAATGATTACACAAAATGTTTTAAAGCACACAAAAGGACACATAAATTTTTAAGATTATATAATTTCAGAATTTATTTTTAATATATTTATCATTAATTTATAATAGCATTATTTTGTCAATATCTATTGCAGATTTGTATTTTTAATTTATTGATATTTGTGTTATAAAGACAAATAAAGAAAGATTAGAAAGTTGAAATTTATATTCAATTTGAAACTAATTAAATTGAGACGTAATTATTAACCTACACGATTCACGTATCATATAGTTTATTAAATATGTATATTAAAACACATTATATTGCCTTTAACTACAGTATATTTTCACACAATTTTCGTAAGCATGAATTTAGAATAAGATGCGTTCATTTGTGAGAGTTTTCAAGAAATGATAATTATTTGGATAATGACGTCGAAAACAAAAAATTGATATTTTTATTTATAAATGACAAACTGAATTTGCAATGAACATAAAATAAAGAATAATTAATGATTTGTTTCCTTAATGTCATACGATATATACACTACTGGCCATTAAAATTGCTACACAAAGAAGGCGACATGCTACAAACGTGAAATTTAAACGAAAGAAAGAAGGTGCTGCGATATGCAAACGATTAGCTTTTCAGCGCATTCAGACAAAGCAGGCGCCAGTAGCGACACCAACATTGTGTTTAAATGAGGAAATTGTTCAGCCGGTCCCTCATACATAAATTGCATTTGAACGTTGTTGCCTGGTGAAAAATTTTTGTGATGCTTCGTGTAAGAAGGAAAAATGCGTACCAGCACATTTCTGACTTTGATAAAGATCGAATTGTAGCGTACCGGGATTGCGGTTTATCTTATCGCAGTATTTCTGCTCGCGTCGGTCGAGATCCAATGACTGTTAGCAGAATATGGAATCCATGGGTTCAGGAAGGTAATACGAAACGCCATGCGGGACCTCAACGGCGACCTATCACTAGCAGCCGAGAAGACAGGCATATTATCCGCATGGCCGTAATGGATCGTGCAACCACGTCACGAGCCATGAGTCAAGAAACGGGTCGTTTGGAAGACAACAAGTGTCTGCACGAACAGTTCGACGACGTTTGCAGCAGCAGGGACTCTCAGTTCGGAGAACATGGCTGCGGCTTCCCTTGACGCTGCATCATAGACAAGAGCGCCTTCAATGGTGAGATCAACGACGAACCTGGGCGCACGAATGGGGAGACGTCATCTTTTAAGATAAATCCAGGTTCTGTGTACAGCCTCATGATGGTCGCATCCGTGGTTGGCGGCATCGTGGTGAACGCACACTGGCAGCGATCATTCGCCATCGTCATACTGGCCCATCACCTGGCGTGATGGTATGGGGTGCCATTGGATACACGTCTCGGTCACCTCTTGTTCGCATTGACGGTGCTTTGAACAGTGCACGTTACATTTCTAGCGTTTTACGACCCGTGGCTGTACCCTTTATTCGAGCCCTGCGAAACCTTACGTTTCAGCAGGATAATGCCCGACCGCATGTTGCCGGTATTGTGCGGAACTTCCTTGATACGGAACATGTTTGGCTGTTGCCCTGGCCAGCACGTTCTCCAGATCTCTCACCAATAGAAAAATTCTGGTCAATGGTTGCCGAGCGACTAGCTCGTCACCAAACGCCAGTCACTATGGTTGATAAACTGTGGCTTCATTTTGAAGCTGCATGGGCATCTGTACCTGTACATGCAACCCAATTTCTGTTTGAGTCAATGCCCAGGCGTATAATTGCTGTTATTACTGCCAGAGGTGGTTGTTCTGGGTACTGATTTCTCAGGATCTATCCAGAAAAAAATTTTTTGAAAATTTAATCACTTGTTATTTCTTGTATAATATATTTGTCCAATAAATATCATTTTGTTATCTGCATTTCTTCCTGGTGTAGCAACTTTAATGGCCAGCAGTGTATTATTAGAGTAAGAAGTTTCATTAATATTCACTCTAAGTTCAGTATTTTTAATAACTCCTCATAAAATTTGTAATTTCTCTCAAATTTTCTAAATTTTAATACCATTTCAAACTCATTTAAATTTTCTGTTAAAAATTAAATGATTTAATGAAACATTTTATATCAAACTTAATGTCCTGTGATTTGTAACATAAACTACCATATAAAGTGATTTATGTAATTAAAAATGTAGTGTTAATACATTTTACATTAATTTTACAGATTATTTCATTCTCATTAAGATTACTGGGAATAATTAATCTATATAATAGCAATATGAAAACTTTATTATTTCATAATTAAATCTCTGTTATATTCCAAGTATCTAATCTAATAGTAATAAAAATTTAGCTGTAAAATTTGAAGAAAAAATCCCTTCATCATATTGATTTAAACTTTGATTACAAACCTGCAATTTATATTCATATAAAATTTTTGCCGGAATAAGAATGGGTCTTTTTAAAATATCTATAAAATTGACGTAATTTATTAAGGTAAAATTTAAATTGTATATGATATAATAATTAAAAAATTTTAAATTTTATTTAAATATGATGACTAACTTAAAATTTTTTGAATGGCAAAACATTATATATATATATATATATATATATATATATATATATATATATATATATATAAGTTTAGAACCAGTAAAACCGTGAAACTAAGAGTTAGAGACCTATAAGCTTTGTCCTAAAAATTTAGAAAAACCCAACCAAGTCATAGCCCAGATACTGCATAAGTTAAAATAACATCAAGGACTGCAGTTTCGATAGATATTACAATTAAAAAAGCACATTCTCTTCTCATAAAGAAAGCACATTCATTATTAGTTCTGCGGTAGATATTCTGGTGGCTATATACGTATCTAAAGACCCCAAAGAGAGCTCATGCAATCTGATTATTCAGGTTGGAGTTTCTTCAGATGAATAATGTGTTAGGCCATGAATAAAATGAATGATTGCTTACCAAAGAAGTAACAAAATTTGAAAGAGGAATATTTATTGCTTATATAGAGTAGATTATAATATATTATGTTTTTTTATTTGAGAGTTTCACTATATTTATAATCTTATTTGTCACATTTTGTTAACTCGATAGTTGGTTGAAATTCAACCAAGATTCACTCAAGCGAATCAAGAGAAGTCTCAGTTCTGTGGTAAATATTCTGATGGCCTTATACGTATCGAAAGACCCCAAAGAGAGCTTATGCCATCTGATTACATTAAATATCATCATAGGGGCTTTTCCCTTGGTATGATTTTATGGGTAACCAATGTACAACTCTTATTCTGAGTAATGGAAACTTGAAAATTGATCAGTACATCTTTGAAATATTTAAACAAATTATTACTTCCTATATCGAGGCTTGCAAAACGTTATTCATCAAAACAGTTGAGAGATGATGCATCAGCACGTGATGTTAATCGTGTTCTGACCAACTTCTATGCAAATTCCATTACTACATTGTTTTAAATGTCTGCAGTCCATTCACTAATAGAAAACATTTGACCATAAGATAGGTTTGGTAAGACTGGTTTACAGGACCTGTCAAGTTTATTTAATTGATTAAATGGCTTATAGACAAGGAGAATGAAATGAGATGAGAGTTTCTGTAAAGCAAGTTCAATTCATCTCCATTCCTCAGTAGACAAAAGACGTTATATTTCCAGGGTAGTAACTGTTTGTATAAATTTTGTACTTTTATAAATGCTTAAAGTTAAAAGAAATTTAGAAATTTATTATTCATGCCGTATTATTTAATAAAAAAATCGCATTGTTTTCCTTCAAATTGCTGTGTTTCCAGTGGCCAGCAAAAAAGGGAAAACCCCAAGATTTTCGTCATTCCTTAAAGGAGCTGATTTAAGTTTATTTGGAAACATGTCATCTTTAAGAAAACCAACAATTGCCAATTATATATTAAAATACAAATTTTCCTTTTAATTAAGAAATATTTACTATTCTTTTCAATTATAACATTTATAAAATATTAATACATTATAAAATAAAGAATAATTAAGGTACAGTTTCTTAACCAATTAAAACATTAAAATAAATTATTAAAACTCAGAAAATGTTTGATTTGAAATTATTAGTAGTCTGTAATTTTCTGAACTCATACATCAATGGTAAATTTTATTTGTTAAAATAAGTATTTTAATATTGCTTACATAAAGTTCAACAGTATATAACAAAGTACTTCGGTGTTCAAAATATAATAGAGTAATTAATGAGTTCGCTCACCAATATTTTGACTATATGTATAATGGGACATAAAAGAATTAATGAACATCCTAATATCATATTTTTCCCATAATATACATAAAAGTAAACTCTGTGACACGACAACCAATGTGGGCCAAGACCTAAAGAGCCCATCACTGTCCTCTTGTCCGAGAAGGCCTGGGGTGCGAAGCATATGTCCCGATTTGGTGGTTAGTCTAATGCAAAACACCCAGTGCTTAGTTCGCAAGCATGCTTGGTACTCAGTTTATCGACTCACTGAAGGAATGAAAAACTGAGCTGACATCGTCCAGATCGAGGATTAAACCGAAGACCTCTGGCTTTGAAGCACGAAATGCTACCACACGCAAACCTAAATCACCAGGTTTCATATATATATATATAAATTTTTAAAATTATTTAGTGTATTTTAAATACTTTATTGTTTTGTCTGTGATAGGAGGAATATAATATGGAATTGGAAATTTAATAAATCATATATGCAACTGTATAAATATTATTTTAAATTGTTTTCCTAAATAATTTAATTTACGCCCATAGTGCCCTGTTTATAAATAATTTAAATACCAAGAATATTTCATAAAATACACCACTGGTCATTAAAATTGCTACTCCAGGAAGAAATGCAGATAACTAAATGATATTTATTGGACAAATATATTATACTAGAAATAACAAGTGATTAAATTTTCAAAAACTTTGGCTAATTATATATATATATATATATATATATATATATATATATATATATATATATAGATCCTGAGAAATCAGTACTCAGAACAACCACCTCTGGCAGTAATAACAGTAGTTATACGCCTGGGTATTGAGTCAAACAGAGATTAGATTGCATGTACAGGTCCAGATGCCCATGCAGCTTCAACATGATGCTACAGTTCATCAACCGTGGTGACTGGCGTTTGATGACGAGCCAGTCGCTCGGCAACCATTGACCAGACGTTTTCTATTGGTGAAAGATCTGGAGAACGTGCTGGCCAGGGCAACAGCCGAACATGTTCCGTATCAAGGAAGGTCCGTAGAATACCGGCAACATGCGGTCGGGCATTATCCTGCTGAAACGTAGGGTTTCGCATTGCTCGAATGAAGGGTAGAGCCACGGGTCGTAACACACCAGAAATGTAACGTGCACTGTTCAAATCACCATCAATGTGAACAAGAAGTGACCGAGACGTGTATCCAATGGCACCCCATACCATCACGCCAGGTGATGGGCCTGTATGACGATGACGAATTCACACTGCCAGTGTGCGTTCACCACGATGCCGCCAAACACGGATGCAACCATCATGATGCTGTACACAGAACCTGGATTCATCTGAAAAGATGACGTTTCGCCATTCGTGCGCCCAGGTTCATCGTTGATCACACAACTGAAGGCTCTCTTGTCTATGACGCAGCGTCAAGGGAAGCCACAGCCATGGTCTCCGAGCTGAGAGTCCATGCTGCTGCAAACGTCGTCGAACTGCTCGTGCTCACTTGTTGTCTTCCAAACGACCCTGTTTCTTGACTCATGGCTCGTGACGTGGTTGCACGATCCATTACGGCCATGCGGATAATATGCCAGTCTTCTCGGCTGCTAGTGATAGGTGGCTGTTGAGATTCCTCATAGCGTTCCGTATTATCGTCCTGAACCCATCGATTCCATATTCTGCTAACAGTCATTGGATCTCGACCGACGCGAGCAGCAATACTGCTATAAGATAAACCGCAATCTCGGTAAGCTACAATTCGACCTTTATCAAAGTCAGAAATGTGCTGGTACGCATTTCTCCTTCTTACACGAGGCATCAGAACAACTTTTCACCAGGTAACAACGTTCAAATGCATTTTGTGTATGAGGAACCGGCTGAACAATTTCCTCATTTAAACATAATTTAGGTGTCGCTACTGTCGCCTTCTTTGTTTGAATGCGCTGAAAAGCTAATCATTTGCATTTCACAGCACCTTCTTCCTTTCGTATAAATTTTACGTCTTTACATGTCGCCTTCTTGGTGTAGCAATTTTAATGGCCAGTAGTGTATTAATCCTCGTAAGAGCCCCGAAAGTAAAATAAAAGGTTTTAGTTTTTAAGTATTTATGCTGATGTTAAGATCCATGCAGAAAATAGTTAAATAGATATTATGACGTAGTTTTTAAGACAAACAATTAGACCAGTAAATTATAATTTTTTTTCATTTTGTTTGACCTAATAATTGTTAATAAAAACTATTCAAACGTTAATTAATATTATCTGGCTGAAGAAAGATCATGTTTATTAGAGAATATATTATCCATGAATCATATTAGTCTCTTTGTTCATTTAAATGATGGATTTATTTTTTGATCATACAAATTTCTGGTTCCTGTAAAATATCAACTTTATATATGTGATTATATATATATATTTAAAATAAAAATTTTTTATTACAGTTACAATATAATAAATGTACTTAACTCCGTAATTCTAGTAAAACTAACTACTGATTTAGAGAATATGTGTAAATATATGTATATATACTGAACACACGCACATAGCACGAGCAATGTATAACTTCAAAGATACTAGTTCATTACGAACAATATAAATATTATAGACTGTATTTTATATTTTTATATTCATAATCATTTCGAAACTTCTTAATGATATCAATTCGAAAATAATTTTTGTGTAAAACTGAATAATTTATTACATTGTAATTTAATCGATATTTATAATAACCCAGAAGTACTAAGAAAGGACGGAATAGATTTTTAAGTGATATACGTTTGCTATTCATGGTGTATTTTCTACTTTAATTTTGATTCACAATGTTTTTTGCTGTAACTAATCATAAATGTTTTAAAAATGTAAAAATTATTAATATAATTTTTTCTAGTAAAATCTCTTAAGTTTTAAAGTATTTGCTTATCAAGTACGGAGATGAATGAATTGTTCTTAAAATGTATAAAATATTTACATCATAATTTATTGAAGAACATTTGTTTTAGGATTCATTATGATAGAATCCTGAAGAAATAATAAAAAGTGGTAGAATTATTTTCATAATTTTTTGTTTCTCTATAAAGACCAGTAAATTATAATTCATGAATCTGAAACACAAAACTATTAGATAAATTAAATGAAAGTATAAAACTCCGAGAAAATAAGCAATAATATATAATTAAATATAATTATTAAATTTAAGCTCCTTATGTCATTTAATTGAATAAATATTAATTAAATAAATATTAGTAAATTACGTTAAAGATATCTATATATATAACTCAGAAAAAGCTTCTTTAAAAATTGAGTTTAAGGATAAAGTTTTTAATTCTTTTTAAAATGTAATCGTATATTTTGAAAAATTTCATAGCTTTTGTAAAATTATATAAACGTATAATTTATTTTTTATGTAAATGTATGAAGTTTTTTTAAGTCGCAAGAGGATGAGAAGAGTTTAAATACAACCAAACATTAATGTATTGGAACTAAATGTAAATGTAAATTTAAAAAAACAATCGATTTATCATCCTGAATAAAAGTTTTCGCATTATTAAATTTTTAGAATGCGCGAATAATTTATTAGGGTAATTTATGAATTTGAATTATTTCGGTGTATCAATTAGAGTACACTGAATTCTCTAAGTAGTTTTTCCACTGAATAGAAAGCATAAAGTTTAGAATAGGAATAGAATATATGAATTTATAATAGAAAATTAACATTAGAATTTGCAAATATGAAATTCATAATAAACATGTTTACAAGAGTGAACAGGCACATTTCTAGGCTCATGAAGTAAAAATATGGTTATTAGAGTTTATTTTATGGTATTTATGCTTTTATTTTAATATAGTATAAATAAACAATGCTGCAGTGAAAGAAAAATTAATTTTTAAAAATATTTAAATACATTATAAAATTAATACAAGGTGATAGATTAAAAATTATCTGTTTTCAGATGGAAGTAAGTGATAAATATTTTCCAGTGATTTGAATATGATTTCGTAGCTAATAATGTTTTTCATTATTTTTATATCATTTAAAATGATGTGTTTCAAGGTCATTTATTAATGACTATTGGTAGCTATCAAATGATACATTTTAATCAGATTTTATGTCTAGAATTGCGTTTTTACTAAATTTAAATGATAGTGTTACTAAAATTTACAGAGTAAAATTTCGTTAAAAACGTTTGAATTATAAAATTCATATTTAAATTATTAAAACATGTTTTTGTGTGTTAATCGGTATAGTATATCAGCCATGAATATTAGTTATTTTTAAATGAACTGAGAAGTTGGATTTCGTTTTTCAGGAATATCATATATATGATTCAGATTTTTTTTTATTTTAAGTGATTCACTAGTTTTTAATAGTACTAGTGAATTACTTAAAATAAGAGAATATGAATATGATTGTCACAGAATTAGATTGGATAGCGAAACAAAATTTTATTTTTTGTTGCTGAAAACAACTTGAATTTACTTCAAAGTACAAAAATCAATTAGTATAAAAATCTCCCTTCTGAATAAAAAAATCGGTACCACATGCACGTTTCCATTTAGTTAAATAAAGAAATTAGAGGAATTAATTTTCAAAGAAAATATACGTCTTCAGTAGTGATATATATTAACTCAAATATTTGTAAAATTCACAATGCGTGTTCCTGTTTGCTCTTCTCCATAAATTAATAATGACATATTCCATAAATTCATTTATAAAATGTAACATCTATACAAACTTTTCATCCTTAAGCAGTAAGTAATGTTTGACTTTAAAAGTTCCTAAAGTTTCAATTTTATTAAACATATAATGCTTTTTTACAGTAGGAAATGGAAGTTTCATATGAACAACCAATTTTTTATTGATAAGGCTTAATGTGAAGCCCACTGAATAAATTATAACTTTATACGTAATATTATTGCCCTCGGAAATGCGAATCTTTTGAATTATATAACATGCTGTCTTATTCAAGATTACTTTCTGTAAACCAGCTTAAAGTCAGTAATTTCAAAGAACGGAATCATTGTTTAAGAAATAAATGAGATATGAAGTTAAATTTTATTATAAGTTCGATTCATTATATATAAAATTTCCTTAATATATGACTTACAGGTTTTATTGATTGGGACAATTTCTTAAATGGATTTAATCAAACTAAATAAAATGCTCTCTAATTTTAACTTTTCCGTATATCAAAAATAGAATACTTGAGCTGATTTCATTTGTGTTTCGAATCAATAGAAAGAAAATTTTATTGACATTTAGCCATAGCATCATACTTGAATTTAAAATGATCTTCGCAGAAGAATTTTGAAGTTTCTAATATTTTTAAAATTAAACAATTATTTTTAAAATCAACAATTAAATACATTTGAAAATGATATGTTTTATAAATGATAAAATAGGCTTTCGAACTTTATTTCTGTATTCATACTTTGTAACAAAACTGTAAGAAAATATGCTTCGCAAAGAAAATATGCTTAAGCACTTTAAGCAAAAAATGAATGAAATTTTCAGTTACATCAAACATTCAATTTTCCTCAGTCAAAAATATTGTCTCAGTATTTAATTAAACTAGTTTCTTATATAAAGCATAAAAATAGAGCTGAAAACATTTTCTGTTAAAATTTACGTATCAGAATTCATATTATATTCAAATATATTTATTTAATATTATAAGAAGTTTGGTGACAAAATCACGCCCACATTGGGGTAGTGGTTCACGCCCACAGTAGGGTTAGCATCGAAGGACATGTACTCGTTTTGATCAATGACTTTTTGGGAGACAGATATTTCTTTGTTAGGTTCAATGCTCTAAGAACTGTAAAGCATGGGCCGGTGTACCATAGTCTTGAGCTCTTTCTACTTTACGCGTGAATACTGTCGATTCCAACATTCATAAGAAAACCAAGATTGCTTGTTACGCAGAAGATATAGCTGTTTGGAGTATTAGTCAAAATCTCAAAACTTCTAAAAAATTCCTGAATCTTAGCTTGAAGGGTATAGCAGCATGAGCTGATTGATGACCTCAAACTCTCTTTAAAGCCAAATAAGTCAAATTACTATGTCTTTTCAACTGATAGGAAGAATAGAAGAGCCTTCCTTCTGGTTTTAAAGAACTCAAGATCTGGGAGTGATCCTGGAACCAGAATTGCGATTTACAAAGCACATAAAATGTACAGCACATAAGAGCATTAAGAAATTAAACATCCTCCGCAAACTCTGTGGCACAAAGTGGCGCTCAAGATCCTCGACATTAAAAAATACCAACTGCATAGTCAGCAGGCCAGTACTTGAATATTGCTCGCCCATCTGGGTGCATGAGTCTGAGTCTGCTATGCACACATTAGACTCAGTGCAATATAGTGCATCAAAGATTATTATTGGTGCAGAGTCCTCTACTAATAACATCAATGCCGAATTTGAAAGTGAGCTTGTTTCCCTTGAGAGAACAGAAGAAAACTTGCAACTCTGAAATTTACCAACAAAATCAGGAGCTACAACAAGAACAACATCGCTCACAGAGCTTTTATTGCTTGGACAGGTACTTCAATCCTTCGAAGATCTTCAACGTTGCATTTAGACAGAGAAATCAGAGAGGTTGTTCATCTTGAACATATCTCTCTGGATATTTCCCCAAAACCACTTCTATCTTTCAAGCCTCCTATGAGTAAAGTAATTAATACAAACAAATTGGAACCATATTCTAAAAAAGAACCAGCTCAAGTTTTATTACAGAAAATTGAAGATACAGTACGTTCATTTACAAAATATAACAATTGTCTATACTAATAGTTCCTCGGATATTGACTGTAATAGAAGAGGTGCAGGAATCTATTTAAGATACAGTTAGGAACAAAAAAAATATCTTCAGACTGAAAAACAGGACAAAATAATAATTACTAAAACGTAGAAACAATACTCAGAAATACAAATTAAATATTTTGCATTACCTGAATGGTGAATTCACTTTTAATACTTTTTTAAGGTTATAAACGGTTTTTTGACATTTTTGCAATACAAAATTTAAATCTTCTCTTGATTAAAAACCAAAATAATATAAAAACATGAAAAAAATAAAAAAAATCATCTGTGTCTACATTGTTTTGCTGAAGTTAATGCGAAATATAACCATTTAAAAATTTTTAAGTATGTTAGAACATACACTAGTCTTTCAAATCATTTTAATGCTCCACTAATAGAGACCTTCACTGTCTGAAATGCATTTGTAAATATTACTTAATAGAGTAAATAAATTTTACGCTTTAAAATTTCATTTTGGTGTTCTGTATACAGAAATAATAAATCTCCCTTTACCTCTCAGGATAAAATTAACGAGAGCTCTCTTTGTTGTACATGCAAACAGAAATTCTGAAGTGTTAGCATTGCCAAAGCAAACACTGAGAAACATCAACATAAAATGTTTAATATTTTATGATTGAAAACAGAAATCTTAAAGAGGATATACAATTCACTTAATGGGATAATTTCTTTTTCTTTTCTCTTTATTTGAAACAAAGAGTCATAATATATATATATATATATATATATTGAAGTATTCTGAGTTAATTAGCTTAATTTTGAAGTTTAAAATTAAGGCTAATTAATTAAAACTATTAATTAATATTTACAGATGTTTAATATAAAATTATTGTAAGTAATTTTTATCTAAATTTAATTTCTTTAAAATATTTCATTCGCTTATGTAATAATTGTCTTCTACTTTGATATAATACCAAGGAATATATATATACATATATATATATATAAATATATATATATATATATATATATATATATATATATATATATATATATATATATATATATATATATATATATATATATATATATATATATATATATATATACACATAACAATGAAATGAAATGATGACTTCATTTAATACAGTAATAAATAGGTTTCGAATCGTTTACATCTGAATTATATAGATACTTTGTAAGAAATACTTTCCTCTGGAAAAATAACCAACTGAAGTTTTTATTATTTATTAAATATCAACATATATACATATTTAATACTTAAAATTTTTATAAACGTATATATTATCATATTTATTACTATTATTCTCAATGCCTTGACCCCTCGCTGGTTTTATACAAGGTCTTCTTCCACAAAAACCTTTCCTTCCAGCTGAGAAAGAAAACAGACATTCCAGATCATTTGAAACAATTGTGTGTGTGGCCCTTGAAATGAAAAATGAAATTTCTAAGGATTGTATTGTGATCTATATAGATGGAATCAAGGATAAAAGTGACCACTTAGAAAGTGGAATTTAAATTTTAACTCTGGGAAGTAAACAAAAAATTAAGTTGAGAAATCCAGACAATTGCAGAGTTCTTAGAAGTGAAGTGATTGCCATAAATTGATGCCTTGGATCCCTTATCTCTTTACCTGGTTCGACTTCTGTCCATATTCTGTCTGACAACTTTAATACCTCTCTAACTGGCAAAAAGTGCGAGATAGTAATGGCATCACAGTTATTAACTAGTTGAAGCATTTCTCGTCTTTCCGAGAAGCTCACTTTCAGTAGATAGTATCTCATATAGGCATACATGGCAGTGAAACAGCACGCTTATCGGCTAAGCAGGTTTCTTGGAAACATTTAAATGCCCCTGATTCTTTAACCTGCTCTGGTGTTAACATCTCATGTAAAATAAATCTGATACGAATTTTTATCTTAATTGATAATCAAAATGAACACTATTTTCAATTTCACTCTTTTTAAGCCAAGTCAAAGTTCAATAAAAAATCCTTCTTTATAAAAAAATATCATTTTGAAACCATTTAAGTTCATAAATAATCCCTTAAATTTTAAGGAAAAGTGCTAATTTTCTTTGACAAATTAAATTTGCAATTGATGATTTCATAATAAGGGCTTACAGTGCTTAAATTAAAGAAAAACTGAAAAATACTTTCATCCAAATAAATTAAAAAAAATATTTATTTAGAAAGTGCGAATTTTCTTACAAAATATGTCGCTCAATTGTAAAACCCTTAATGCATAAAATCAGGATAATTCTTACACAGTTTTCGTGGGAAAAATTAAATGATTAAATGTTTTAACACACATATTACCATATAACAAAACAAGAAAATTTGAATTAGAATAACTAACTTTAAATGATGAAAATATCTTCACTAGAAAAAATTTGTAATTTAGTGCATATATATATATATATATATATATATATATATATATATATATATATATATATATATATATATATATATATATATATATATATATATATATATATATATATATGTATGTATGTATATATATATATATATATATATATATATATATATATATATATATATATATATATATATATATATATATATAATTTCAAATTACATATTGATAAAATTCATTGAAAATTTGAATCGATTTATGTAAATTACTTTAATATGAATTCTGAACAATGAAGTCAATGTATAAATACAATGTAATTTTATTCATTTATTTGCATTTAATTTTTAATTTCTAATTTATATTTTGTTAATTAAACGTTAGGTATGTCCGAGATTTGTTCATAGCCAAAAAATGTTAAGTTAAATTTTGAAATAATTATTAAAATAGGAAATCGGATTGAACCTTTAGTGATGGAAATAAAAAAAGTATTATAGTTTACTTCAAAATGCAAATATGGATGTATATTTTAAGAAAATTATTTAATCTTAGCAATTATAATTTACATAACTATGAAGATATGCTGAAATCAATATTTATGTTTTATTTATTAATTTTCGTTATTAATTGTTAGCCTACAACTTTAAAAGTTTTTTTTTTCAAATTTTAATAACTTTAAAATAAAATTGTTAAAGAACAAATATTTTTAAAGATAAACAAAATCTTTCAAGGTTATTAATTATTATCTAGTGAAATATCAATAATTATTTTCTTTTTCCAAGACCTTTGTTTACTTTCATTTATTTGCTTTAATTTAACATATATACAGTAGCAATCAAACTGTGAAATAAACTTTAAAATATTTTAATTATTAAGATTGAAATGAACTTTGAAATTTTTAGAATTGAACAAAATAAAACTAACGTAAAAATTAAACAGAAAGAGTAAATGTTAAAAAAATTTATACGTTGGTATCAAACTTAAAACTAAATTTTATTAAGAGAGTCAAATACATTGATAACTAACCCATTTTTGTGCCAGCAATGTTTTGAAAATTGGAAATGAAAATGACTTTTTGAAATGGAAGCCTTTTAAAATCGAAAATATAAATGTATGTCAATTAAAAAAATATCTTTGGAAACAAATTTGAAAGTTTATCCTATGACTTATTTACGCATTACTATTTAGCCAAGCATGGGCTGTGAGGAATCGAAATTCAATTGTATCATCTGATTTGTTTGATTTTATTTGAGATTTCTTTTCATTTTTTAATGTTTGAGTAAATTACTTTTGTTAAGACAAATGTTTTACAGTTTTTAACCATATCCTTCTTTTTTTTTTGTCTTGTGTTAGCTAGGCTGATAATATGGGGTGCGCTGCTCCACTTTTTCATACTGAACCATATTTAGTGTGGAGTCCGACTGCTTCAGTGCACAACATACCATAGGGATCTGTTTATAGGGTAGGCAACCATTCACATCTCATTCATACACAGAGAGGATAAAGACAGGATAGATAGAGAGAAAGTACATCCATGCTCGAACCGGGATTTGAAACCAGGACATCCCTATCCGCAGTCAGGCACTCTGACCACTGGACAGGGCGATCGGCATATATCATTCTTATGGAAAAGTAAAAGAGATCTTTTTAGTTCTTTCTTTTAGTTAGTTTTTTCTACTATTTTAGTTCCTATTATTATATAAATTTCTTTCTTTTTAATTTATAATTTTAAAAGAGCATTTTAAATCGATAAATTAGTGTCTTCTTTACGAGATATGGAAATATCTCGTAAAGAAGACACTAATTTTTCGAGTAAGTAGACACAATGATGATTTTTCAAAAAAAAAAAAAAAAAAACAAAAAAAAAATTGTATTTGCCATTAAATGTATTTACCTCACTAAATTTAAAACAGTTTTTTTTATAAACTTTTATTTCAATTTTCCCTTATTTAAATTATAACTGAAAATATGATGGAACAAGATTTAACAAATCATATAAGTTATGCTAAAAGGATTACTTTAGATATATATTCACTATCAATATAAGGCAGGTTACAAAAATATATAATTTTAAATACATATATTTATAAATTATGATTGTTTTTAAAGTAAATTGTATAATTTTAAACTATATTATTAATTACTAAAAATTGCTGTTAACAGAAAGTAGTCTTGTAAAAAGGAGAAATATAAGATAATAATTACTATGATATTTAAATGATTTCTTTTTCGAGGAATAGTGAGAGAGTAGTTATATATTAGCAAATAAAAATATTTTTAGAATAAATATTTCATTCAAAATTTGCACTTGATAGTTACCTTTGGCTAAGAAAGCAATTATAGTATGCTCGAAGCAGAAATACATTACAGTAAGTGTCTGAGTTTGTTTGGAGAGTTATTTTGTCTTACCACAGTGTCATGGTTTTTCTATCGTATTTTGTTGCTTTTATTTCTTTTATGATTATCATCAGAATCATTCATGAAAATTATGTATCATAATGTTTTTAGCATTTATAAATGGAAGTCCAAAATAACTCTCCATTTCTAAAAGCTAATATGAGTTGTCACCAGAGAGAGTACAACACCTATCACTAAATCATAAAAATTTATCCATTTTTAAAACTAAATCAGATTAGATCATTTCACATCATAATATTAATTATGAACTTGGATAAAGAAATAAAATCATGTTGTCTTTTAAGACGAGTTTCGTTGCAGAATACAAAGTAATAGTTGTACCATTCGTATTTATAGTTAACATAAAGAAATATCTTGATGCAAAGATCTTACTAATTGCAAATGTGAAAAAATGAAATTAAACCATTGAACATACAATTATGGTAATTTTTATTCATATTATATTTTTAACTATAATATATTTATATTTTTAACTTTATTCTAATATTGGCGCTCTGTTGTTTTCCCTATCTTTGAGATATCTGTAACACTTGTTTCAGAAAACCATACACTTTAAAGACTTGCCTGATTTTCCTTGGTACCCAAACTTATTAATATTTTGAACAGACCTTTATATTTTCATTATATTTCATTTATTAATAAAGTATGATCAAAATTTTTAAATAAATAATTCTACTACTATTCGCAAGCTTGAAAAGTTAATAATCTGCCAATTATGTTGTAAATACATGGAGAGCAGAATTCTGACACACAATCTAATCTTTGCTAAATTACATGGTGATTTGAGAAAACCATGTGCAGAATTAGTTATTTGTTCTTAACAGTTTCAAGTACTTGTCCTGGTATAAAAAAACATTACAAATTCTTTCCTATGTTTCATTAATAAGGTATTAGTTTCCATAAATTTGACCTGATTTTTATTTTTATGTAAAAAGATTAGAATAAAAAAAATTTAAATTGTAATTAAGTAAATTGATATTTTTGAAATCCATTTTGAGTACACTTCATATTTCAGTGAATTGATTAAAATGTATAATATACGCAATAATTGTATAATATAAAAAGTGTTTAACAAGCAGAATTGCATTATTTTCCTGATAAAATTCGTAGCAAACAGAGCCTCTTATTTACGAATATATATATATATGTGTGTGTGTGTGTGTGAGTTGTGTTTTTTGTTGTATATATGTTATTTCTCCAAATAACCGAAAAACTTATTTTGAGGAAAAAATTTTATGTAGCATATATATGTAAGGAAGTTCATTGTCACGATTATTTGTCACTTTCACTTGTACTGATGAAAAGACGTAATGAAGAAGTCTTAGAATCTCACAGTTGTCACATTGCTTAGCTAATGAACAGAGGCTCGATATGGAGTTAGTTTTCGTACGTGACAGAATAATTTTCCTATTCTCATGGGTATATTTGTTTCTTGTCTTTTTGTCCTTCACATGATATATTCTTGAGTGAAAAAAGTACGATTACCAAATGGATGTATTTTGGAAGTAGTTTATAAAACCTTAATTTATATTTGCTTGATCATTTTTTTAATTTTTTCTATTGAATATAAAATATTTTTTAAATTGACAATAAAATGATTTGACAAACAATTATTTTAAGTGATATTGTGCTCTGCAGAATGAATTGTTTGTAAAAAAAGTATGACTGTTCGGATAGGTTTTGAATGAAAACATTACGTCAAGCATTAGTCAGAAACTGGTTTATTGGCTTAATCATTAATACTGTCACTTCTACTTTTTCTATTGTTAGTAAAATTCAGTTTAAAAGTGCAGATAAAATGAATATGGCAAAGATTTCTTTAACTGAAGGATTATTTTTTTCTTTGATGCACAACTGAATAAATTTTACTTCTAGAAACAAGAAGCACTTCAGGAGAGAAAAACGTATATTTAATTTAATTCACCTACTTTTATTACTTTTTTATCTTCCAATGAGTAACACAAATCCTATTAATTCATTTTGTAGAATAAATTGCACCAGCATTATATGTACATTTATGTGTTAAGCATGTATTGTTTACAGTACACAAACCTGTAAGAAATATCTTCATAATAACTGAGTAAATAGAAGTAACCTGTTCGCAGACATTTATTACAGTAATATAGCGTGTTTAAGTTGTGATATTTTTAATAAACTAAAAATAAACGAAACCCTCTTATATGTTACAATCCATAATGCAGCACATAATTTTGAATGTATATGCAGTGAAACCCGAAAATTTTAAAATGTTTTTTCCACAGAAAAATTTTAGAGAATTTATTAAAATTTATTAAGTTAACTCTTTAAATATCATTATACTTGATTTAAGTACAGTAATGTTGTATTGCGATATCTATTGAATATTCAACCGCTGGAAGTGATATTATTTCTATAAAAAATATATAGTTTTATATAGCTATGATGATGATATAGCTATGAAAAAATATATAGCTATGATGATGATGAGGATATCAGTCACTTACATACTTGTTAAATTATGAAGTGTGGAAATTATTCTCATTACTTTTTTCAAAAATGTGAAAAGAAATGATATTAGAAAAAAAGAATAAAAACTAAAATGGATGATAAAACTTTTATTCATCACAACATTAGGGTAATACAAGTTCTTTATGAAACTTACAGAATATTCATAATTTAGTGAATTTTTAAATGAAGCTTTCTGTCTAATTATCCCACATGTGCTAAAATGTACCTCTGAGTTTCAAATTAACCGAAAACGTATCTTAAAATATATTCTATGATACTTTCTGAAATATATTCTATAAAAACTCTACTAATAAATTTAAGTTTCAATGCGCTTGCTTGGGAAATGAAAAATTAAAGTATAAATTTGTTGTTGGATTTCCAACAAGTTGGACAGAGTTGTTTACACATTCCCATTATGGAAAAATCTTTCTAGCTCTAGCATTTATTTGAACTCAGAAAAATGCTACACTTCATGAAGATGTAAATTTTCCACATATAGAATACATTTTGCAGATATGCTTTAAAAATATTTTTGTTGTCCTAATTAACACCTTCTACTCGATATCATTTTTAATAGTATCTTTCATTTTTGATGTAGTAATCTTACCGACCAATAAGATAGATTTACATTTTATAAACACTTTAAATTAGCTAGTTACTGGTTTTCATTGACATTAAATTTAGAATGTAATATTCAAGCAATTTATTTAATGGAATGTAAAGTCAAATAAAACATTGAATTGCAAATAAATACAAAGCCTGACATTGAAAATGCAACACAGAAAAAGAGAGGAAAGAAAATTATGCAAATTTAATTAATTTATTTACCTGCAGCTTATTGAGGTATGAAAATGATGTGAAATGCGGAACTCTCCAGTGCACGTAGATTAGGATGTAAGGTGAGGAACCGGTAGAGTAGACAATATTCGCGCTGTTATTGCTTCTTGGAAAATAATCGTTGAAAATTTGTTCTTTTCGCAAATGACGCCTGTACAATCGACAGACTCAGTTCCAGAAGGCAGTCGAATTTACGAGGGGCATGATGATCGGACTGAAAAGGGCAGGTTGGTCCTTACGGTAAATCGCAGCGGATAGATACCAGGACACACCAAATTGCAGTTATGGTAAAGATGGTTAGAACAAAGAACTATGGATCATTTGTGGTCTTCCGGTCCAACCAGTAAGACGTTAACAAGCATTGATCGGCGGGTCGAACGGGAGGCGGTGGTTGCCCCGCAGAACACGTTTTCTAAAATTCTGCAGCATATGAAAGATCCTCTGAAGTCTCTAATATCAAGCAGAACAATTTGCCGTTGAATGATTGCTAGTGGCTTGCAGGGTGATTATTAAGAAGACTGTCATTGATACCACAGCATAGACACCAAATTCTGAAATGGTGCTGGATTGTAGCAATTTGGACGGCTGAGTGGAACCGGACCGTCTTCTCAGATGATTTCCGCTTATGTTTCTTCACTGATAGTCACCGTGTACGAGTGTAACATCGACATGGAGACAGGTCTAATCTTGCATAAATTGTATAACTTTCTTCCTTGTGAACACGTGGCGTCATGATTTGGGGCACTATGATCACCTCTTGTCCTATGCATGGTACTAAGACAGTTAAACTTTTTGTAAGATGAATTTCTGAGGCCAATGACTAACCCCTATCGACAGAGGAGCTCAATGATCTTTATCAACAGGATAACACTCGACCGTACATTGTCGCATCAGCCAACATGTCCTGCAAGATGTACAACTGTTTCCCTGGCCACATCTCTCTCACCAATCAAACACTTTTGTGATATCAGCGGGTGCCATTTGCAAACTATTCCACTGCGTCCTTCAGAAGAAGCACTTTAACAAATCGTTGACAAGAAATTGTGAGTCATTTCTCAGGACGCCATCTATACAATCATCTACTTTGTAAATGATAGTACATATATGCCTAGATGCTTTGCGTTGTGTATAGCTGTCTATAGTGATATTACAACCTACTCACATGGTCTTATTCTTGGTCTGTATTATGCATGTCATTACGAAATGCAGATCACTTAATGTTCGTTACTGTCTCCTCTCTCTGTTTTCCGAATTTGTTCCTTATATATGTATATATATACATATATATATATATATACATATATGTATATATATGTATATACATATATGTATATATATATATGTATATATATATATATATATATATATATATGTATATATATATATATATATATATATATATATATATATATATATATATATATATATATATATATATATATATATATATATATATATATATATATATATATATATATATATATATATATATATATATATATATATATATGATACATGTTTGTATATATCTAATGTGTAATTTTAATATAGACACTGAGATTAAAAATAAATTTTTCAAAGTCGGCATATTGTTTTCTCATGGTATTTATTTAATTTTTTATCTCGAAATAGATTTAATTAAATTTCTGGTTTAATATTTTTATCCCCCTTTCCAATATTTATTTTTTTACTCAGTTTTTAAATTAACTATATAATCTCTTTAATATTTTATCCCTCTTTCAAGGTTTTATTTTTCACTTAGTTTTTACTTTAAATTTACATTTTTAGTTTTAATAAATAAAACACAAAAAAAAGTAATTCGAATAGTGTATGGAAGTTTTAATCCATAATTTTTCTTTTTAGTTGTTAATAATTAATTTTTTAATATTAAAATCGAATCAAATAATGGAATAAAAAATAACAAAATGATTTCATTCTAAAAGATTGTATTAATGGTTAAATATAGTAAACTGATAAACGAGAAATTATTTCTCTTTTCTCTGGATACTGTTGAAAATTTTTGAATTAAAATCATTAGACAATTTTTACACAAATTTATATTTCAGAATTAAACTTTTCTCATGATGAATTGCTTCTATGTATTGTTACTGCAATGAATGTGATTGCTCATTGATTAATTAAAAGTATGTGCTTAATACATTGAAATCTGACTTGTAATTATTATGAGAAATCTTGGATCAAAAAGTTTTAAAACCTGAACAATTGAAATTGAAAAATATGTTCTGTTTTGTATTGGATGTTTTATCAATTAACTAATGAAATTCTATAGAATCTTCAATCCACTCAAATTAAGATTCTTTTTATAGTATTTTAAAATAGATTTTTTTCGTTTGTAATATTTTTGGAAGCAAATATAAAGTATTTCCTACCATTAAAATAATGAGTATCTTTAAAATAAGTTCATACATTACTGCTCTTTATCTATTTTTAGAATATTTATCTATTTTTTACTATTAATAGTATTTTGTGTCTCAAATGGTATTTTAATTATCAATATTTTTGCAGCTTCTTTAATATTTTTACACGAACTTAATTCATCTAAAATTTTGGTACAAAAATTGCTTTTATGAATATTTCATTTTTGTAAAACTTATAAAATGATCATTAGTATTCAATGTAACTCTCAAATTTTTTCAAATTAAAACATGAAAAATTTATTCATGTTATCTATAGGGTAATACTTGTGAATTTTATTTTGGTTTCCTAACATAAAAAAGCTAAAACACTATTTCTTTTGTAAAAGTTTTAAAAAGAAATGTGCAAAGTTTGTAACCAAAAAAAAATGTTTTTAAGAAATAATCTCTTAATCCTACGCTCCAAAATTATCCATCTTTCTTATATAAAAATGTTGTATCTCCCAAGTAGTTTTACCGAAACGATAAATTTCATTATTTAAGTCACATACAATATTTCCATGAAATATATTCTAATATATAACATTAAACTCCTTTTTATTTCTAAAGGGAATTTTCCTATCTATTTATCTAAAGAAATTAATGTTATCCGTCTTCTCGCAAAATTTCTATTCTGCGTTTTTGGAGTTTTTAATATAACTGTTTATGTGACTTTTCGTAATCAATTGCTAACTACTCTGTAAGGAAAATAAGTTCTAACTAAATTCTTTTTTCAGATCAGAAATTGTTTATTTATGAATATCATATTAAAGTTCTAAGTTTAAATGTTTTCTTGAAGAATAATATTCATAGATTAGTTATATATTAATGTTTAAATTTTTATTTTGATATAAGAATGTGGATTTTTTTTAAAATAATTTTTATCTGAACATGATATATATTAACATTAGTAAATATAGTAATGATATATCAGTAATGATATAAATTAACATTAGTAAAATGAAAACTATTTTCCCATTATTTCCTCAGCTTCTCTAGTTGCGAAAATCTTTTTCTGGTTAGATTTTGGAATAGGTTCTTGATCATTGCTAACAAGCTATTTAATTCTCGTATGATTTAAATCTATAACCACATTTTTGCCCTATTATTTCAATTAATATTCCCTAAATTTTATTTATTTTCATAAGCGACTTGCTAAGTTTGATTTCCTTACATTCATAAAAATATATTTTATATATGTTTTTTTTACTGTTTTGCATATTTATTCTTTATAATTAAATTTTAAAGTGATATTGCTTTTTTTCAGTTTTTATTGAAAACAATGTTAGTCTTTCATTAATGCAAAATATTTTTAACTAAATGTAATATATATAATTTATACCCTTTGAAACTTTTCCATGCATAAAAATACATTTTTAGTTTGGAGTCTCAAACACTTGTTTTAGCTTAATTTTAATTATAAATAGGTTAAAACTCTGTCAAATATCTAATATATATTCTTAGATTTTCTGAGTATAAATATATATAAGTTTGAATTTATTAAGGGATTATATTAAACTAATTAGCGTTTATTTTATAAATTATTATTAAGAAAATATAATCGATTTTTTACATAATTTGAATAAGAATACCGTCTGCGAAGGATTATTTTGTCTTTAATCTCTTTTTATATAAATGATTTAAAAATTACTTTTGGAGAAACCTATATAGACAGAGATATTGTTAAAATACTCCCAAAGTATTTCTGAACCATCTATTTAAATTTTAAATAAAAGGTTTTTAATTTAGTTAAATAATTTGTATATCGTTTGAAAGAACACTGCTCATAAAAAATATGAGATTTTATCTATGATATTATTTTCCTGTAAAATCCTATTTGCTTTCCTTCATAATGCTGATTTTAAATAAAATACTTTACATATTCAATAAAAAAAGTTGGTATTTTATATATGTATCTTTTAACCAAAATGACTAGGTAAAATTGATTATTCCAATTAAAAACTCAAAAAATGTCTAAGAAATCACATGAAATAGAAAGCCAAATTTAATTTGGTTGTAAATTTGTATCAAAAAAATTCCTTCTACTTTGAAAGTATAAGATTTATCATAACCTAAAAATTCCTGCATTTCAAAAACATTCTATAAATGACCTTGAAGCTCTATTGATTTAATAATAATGTCATGCAGAATTGTTTGTCCACTGAAGCACGTACAGCAATTTAAAGAGTCTAACGGCATCTCAATTTTTTTCTTAAGCACATTTTAAGGCGAAGAATATTTGCTCTGCGTGAAGAATAAACAGCAAAAGCACGTAAGGACAATTTTTTCTTCCGGATCTTCAGTCAGGATGCAGTAGATAGCTATAAGAAAATAATGAAATATGAGATTTGAGAAATCATAAATTGAGTAAAAGACTCTTAGAGACGCAAAATTTATGAGAATTATTATTAAAAAGTGAGAGTTTATTTGTTTTTCAAAGGTGAAATTTATTTTCTAGAAGAAAAGTGAGATAAAACTGTTAGGATATTGGTCAAAAAGTAATTTTGAAACATGTTACATTTACACATTAGACAATATTATTATTAAATATATACATTAATTTATTATTCATTTTTCATTAAAATTGCTATTGCTCATTATCATCAATAATATGTAATTTATTATTTAGTAAATACTGATTTTAAAAATACCTAATTTTAGAAAAAGTGGATAAAAAGTTTACATTATATTTTATAAATAATTCATAATATGCTCATTTATCAAATATAATTAAAACATTTAATGATAATAATATTTTATGCATTAAATATAATGTTTTTATAAATAATACGTAAAATATAATTATTTGTTATTATAATTTTTCATTACTATAAATAATAAATAAGTTCTCAATATGTTATTGCATAAGTAAGTAATAAATAAATATCTGTTATTTACATCTGTTTGAATTTTATATATTCTGTGTTACCCCAAGAATATATAATTAATCATGAATAATGTATTTGAATATTTAGATCTAAATATAAATTAGTGTTTTTTTAAATATTTGTGTACATAATTATGCTTATAGAATAGATGCTCCTTCTTAGAAATTTCTGAAATTTATTTTATTTATGACTGGAAATGTTTAAAAAACATTTAAAACCATTTCTATAGAGAGCTAAGCCTAGTAAAATTAATTATCTTTAAAACAAAGATAATTTTCCAACTTTAACGATTTTTTACACGATTAAACCAATCAATATTGTCCTCAAGTACATAATAAAAACTGTAATTCTAAGACTTATGAGTGTTAACTAATATCAGATTAACTTCTTTTGCTGTTGTTTCTTCTTACAGTAACATTTTATTGTTTTTCTATTCATGACAAAATCATTTTTAATAACTTTTGGTATTGAACAAATTATATACAAATATCATGCCACTTTTTATATTTTTTATTGAATGAACTTGGAAATATTAATAAGAAGAGAATATTTTAAATTATGAAATGTTTACTCTCAAAATATTCATATCGTATTATAATTTACCAGTGTTAGTTAATTGAATACTAAGATGAAAGGAATAAAAATCATTTTCTTCTAGTGAATTGTTATCCATCCATCATTTTAAATCAACAGTAAATAAGAAAACAAATGAAATATACTTAACTATGTCAAGTTTTCAAATGCATTTTTACAGCAATGCGAAAAGCATAACTTCACAACTACTACACTTCAAGGTTTTTGAATATTTTCAATTTTCCTCTTCATTTTATGTCTAAATCATCACTATTAAATATTACATCTCAAACATTAATCATTAATTAATAATGAATTTCTAAGTAATTAAACTGTTTCAAAATAATGTACATATTACTCCATTTTACATGAATTTTTTTAATTGAAATTGAAATTATAACTCATTATTATATATTAATTAACTCATTATAAGATATTAGTTATATTTGAAATTCATGTAAAAATATCTGTAGGTAATATATCAATAATTCAAAAATATTTCAATATTTATTAAGGTACATAAGAATTAGCCCATAATTGATTGTTTACCAATTAGTATGCGCTATTATAATTTATATTTATGTTTTTACAGTGGGAAAATATATGTACATATCTATGCTATGAACATACCTATGCTAACAGATTTTGGAATATTTATTTAATCAATGGAAACCTATTGTATTGGTAAGTCTTGTACGTGAAATTAGTATTGATTATCATTATGGGAAAATTATAATTACTGCTCATTTTTGGAACATTATTTACCAAATATTTTTTCAACTGAATTTGTGGCCTATGAGGTTGATAACTGGACAAAATGAGACTGTTGACACAAAGAGAGAGTTTTAGGCAATGTTTCGTCTAAAAGACTGTTTAGAATAATTTTCCTTAAAAAATAAATCAATTTTGTATACAACATAACATTATTTTCATAAAATTGAATTAATGATTAATTTTACTATCAAAACAAGAATGAACACACTTATTGGAAGTAACTGAAAGTATCGCCTTTAAACATGTTATCTTTACAATTGCTTTTCAATTGTTAACAGAAGATAAGATTAGTTGCTTAGTTCAACAGCAACAAATACCTAACCCTTTTACAAATAATATTGATACTGTATTGTTTTTATTATAGTTACAATAAGAAGGAAGGTAGAAAAATTAAAAGTTTGTATTTATTTAGATTAACAGAAAAATAAAAGTTATAAACTATTTGAGTTATATTATTTTTTAATTTCATATATGATTTCTAAAACATTTCTGCTAAATATGCTTCTTTATTTTTGAATTTTATTTTAACTACTGATTGCATTATGACAGTCACATTAATCAGATGACAAATTTTTATCTATTTATTATAATTAACATTAGATTTAAACTAGAATTGTTGAAAACAAAGAAAAGCAGAAATGAAATTCCTATTTCAGTTGTAGTGTATTACAGTATAAATTTTATATTTGATTACATATGAATTAAAATAGAAAATGACTGCTTAAGACTTTTTAATTCCTAATAATATTTCTTACTCGTTGTTTCATTCTTATAAGCATTTTGATTACTATAGTGAACTGTTTATAAAGTATACTGTATACTATACTATAGTACTAAACTGTATACTATATAGTAAACTGTATACTATATAGTAAACTGTATACTATATAGTAAACTGTATACTATAGTGAATTGTATATAAAAACAGTCTTTTGAATTTATACCTCAATCTATACCTTACACACACACACACACACACACACACACACACACACACACACACACACACACACACACACACACACACACACACACACACACACACACACACACACACACACACACACACACACACACACACACACACACACACACACACACACACACACACACACACACACATATATTAAGAATATTTGAATTCCATATCAAACATAAGAATTAAATGAATTTCTGAGTGTTTTATTAAAATGTTATGCAAAATTGAAAGAGCAAATTAGTCACATTTGCAATATCTAAAATTAAATGCAATTATTTGTGATGAGAAATAGTAAACTAAATTATTTTTTAATTTGTGTCATACATTATCTCATAACATTTAATACTGTTATTCTTAAGTTCGGATATAGTATTTATGAGCTTTTCATTACATTTCTATTAAAATTGAAGAATCATGTCCAAACTTTTACTTTAAGTAGTATTTTTTCAAGAACTTACGTTAAGTAATATGAGCTATTTTTAATTAATTTGTCAGTTTTATGATTAAAACAGAATATATGATCTCTTCTTAATAAAAATTAAATATATGAGTAGAATTTTAAGGTTGCAATTAATAAAAGTATTTAAATGAAAAAACGAAAGCAAATTTTTGTTATTTTTGTATTAATAATGTTAATTGCAGGAAAATATTTTAGTTTGTAATTATTTTCAAACATAAATTACCATTTATAAGAAATAGGATCATAAAATAATATATTTGTATTTTATCATTCCTACAAGTGTCTGGCGTATGATTTGTGTAAACATCCCAATAAAAATCTTTATTGTGTATGAAAATATTTAAACTGGGTTTAATAGGATTTGTATTATTTTGTTTTTTTATGAGGATGTAGTTATTAGTTTTATTGGAAATTATAAGGTATACGTTGATAAGCATTGTATTTAAGATTGAAGAATAATTTGTTATTTTATCAAAGTGATTCATAGACTGTAAGTATATTTTCTGATATAAATTAATCACTTCTGTAATTTTTAAGATTATTACAATGCTAATCCAAATAATGTTTTTTCGCAAAACTGAAATTATAAAAAAGTGAGCTGAGTCCGTCCAAGAGTCTTATCTTTTATCTGGAGATAGATTTTAGATGGATTGGGCATCTTCTATTCTAGAAAATGTCCTCAATTTAAACATTCTAATAAATTTCTAAAATATTTGTGTTAGAATATTTTTACGAAAGAAATTTTATTTTTTTAGATGCTTGTCAAAAACATTCTGGATTTTATTGAAAAATTGATTTGTTTTTTCATCTAAAAATCTTAAAAGGAAAACATTGTTGCTCGTTTAAGAACTTAAAAATGAAAATCGTTTCCAAAACAAAATAGGGGATTCATATGGAAAAAAAAATCAGTTAAGAAACTTTTGCATTATGTTAATCTGGGTGAAATATGTGAGAAACAATAGCAAAAACAAGTTAATTTTGTATCAGCCTTTTAAAAATATCTTATGTAGATTTCGACAGTGAATACAATCTCTTGGTTTTTAAATTTTGCTCCAGTTTTTTAACTCAATTTCAAGTTAAACGCCATTCATTGATAATAATTTAAATTATAACTTAAGATTTTTCTTATTATTTTTACTTGCTTATTAAATTTCTTAAAAAAGTGGTATTTTTAAATATCTAATAACATAATTATGTAAAAATCGTTAGTTCTTTGAACAAAAAGCTATGTTTTGTCATAAAAAATGAATAATACAAAAAATTTATTATTTTAATTTTTTAAAATTACTTTCCGTAAATTATTTTTAAAAATTATTTGATATTTTGAAACAGTTGCATTCATAGAATTGCTTCTATGCATTTTGTCAAAATTAACTCTGAAATTTCTCTTATGAGACAATAAATATGTTTCATGGTGTTAAAGAAAAATACTTCCTTTTTCAATTTCAGTTACTAATTAAAGATTCACAAATTTGCTAATATCAAATTAGGAACATAGGATTAAAAAGTTTTCACAGCATATGATTTTGCATTGCATTGATATGCTTTTCGATTTACATTTGATTTTGCAGAATCCCTAATTGACAAGAGTAAATTGGTTATATACCCATACATCGCTTAAGATGCCAAATATATAAAGATATTTCTAGCTGACAGGTAAAACTCATCAGATCAACATTAAAAAGAATGTTTTCTTATGTGACAAAAAAGTAAATATAAATTGGAATTGAGTATAAAAAACTTAATCATCATAATTATTCTTTTAAAATTATTTTGTACTTTTATATTCATTATGTTATCAGCAATAAAACTGTGACAGTTTTCAATAATCTCTTTTGGTTAACATTAAATTTTCTTATGAGTATTAAAAATTTACTTTAATGTTTCCTTAAAACAAAAATTTAAAATATTTATACTAATTTTAACTGAAATTTCAAAGCAATGGTAACAAGTAATGAATTTGTTCTTCATAATAACGTTATTTCTAATAAAAATAATTCTTTTCAAATGGTTATTTCAAATAAATAAAATTTACGTTCGTCAAGCATGATTCATACTTTTTCAAAATCAACTCTAACTTCATATGTCATTTAAAAATATTGCAGTATGTACATAGCAAATTTTATTGAGTTTATTTCCAAAATATTATAACTAACTTGATATTCTTTAACTGTACTTATAGTATACAATTAGGTATTAACATTAGAATTTAAATGGATATTAACAGTACTTAGCTGTGAATCTTGCTTATATGTAAAAATAAATAAAAAGATACAGTTTTTATTAATTTTAAATCTATGAATTTTAGAATGAAATATTTTTTAAGTTAGATACAATATAATGTGAGAATTTAAATTTATACTTCTGTAATTTCTTATGCGAGCACATAAAATAGATTTTCATACAAAAACTACTTAAAGAAGCAAATAAATCTCTACTTCTTATTTTATATTTATTTAAGTGAAGGTGTTTTTTTGTATAAAACTTCCATTCACAGTTATTAAGAGCAATGAATTCCTGAAAGAAACTGCTGATCCTTATAAGATTATATTTTTATAAAATATAATTTTCTAAGAACAGTTTTCGTTTCTAAGAACTTATCATCAATCATATGATCGATATTCTTTTTAAACACTCCTAGATCTAAACAACACTTTTCTGAGTTTTATTACTTTAATAGAGAATAAGTTTAAAGGTTATTATAAATTGAATCACGTTTCGCAATTTACAAAGACTGTAGGAATTCTGAAAAAAATTTTCCATGAAATGGAATGCAAGAGGAAGTATGTTCACAGAATATGAAAATCTGTAAATTTATTTTTTCAACATATTTTATTTGAATTTGTATTAAAATAATTTGCAATAGGTATGTTATAATTGGTATTTTACTTAAATTATAATTATTTTTAATTAAATTTTTACTCTGTAATTTACATAAGAAAAAAAGTTACAATTTTAAAAGAGATAAAGAAAACATTTTAACAAAAAATTAAAATTACATTTTAGGATATGCATGAATATGTAAAAATGAAAACTAATTTATTTTTTTTTATGTTTTTAAGAAAAATTTGTTGGATTTAAATTGAAAAAGTTAAGCTGAATACAGTAAATTTAAATACAAAACGAATAAAAATTTATGTACTACAACACTTATTAGTTTTTACATTTTTTATGAATTTCAGAATATTTAAAAATGAATTTAAATTTCACATTTTAATTATTACAATTTTTACTTTAATATGCATACAAATATGGCTTTGAAATAAAATTATGAAAAAGATAACAATTTAAATGCTCGTAAAAATTAATGACTGTGCACTGAAGTTAGTATTTAAATTAATCAATATTTATACTATGAATTATCTTTGAAGTGAATTTCAGTTTTATTTAATTTTCTTATCATAATGTTTTTATTTCTCAAATGAAAAATCCAAATGATAAATTCAAACTAATTTGGGTGTAAGCGAATGTTGCCAGGTTTTCAGCAATACCTAAGCACACTTGGGCTTTTATCCTTTAGGGGGAATATAAAATATTACATTCCCCATTTCACTCGATGTACTACCACCCTATATACACTAGAATACTTTTTGGAATCTGTCAGGTCCTTAGCAGACAACTTAAGATCCGAGATGAGTAATATTAAAGCAGAATAGAATTAGCTTACCCCAAGGTAAAAGAAATAGATGGAATCACGTTTCTAATAAATTTCATGTATGGTCACTAAACTGGAATCTTTTGCCATTATATAAAGGAATCAACAAAGAGTAACTCACAATACAAAGACTATGATGATGAATATTGATGACAATATTTAAATGTTTTCAAATGAAAACTCTGTTGGTCAAATGTTTTATGATAATAAATGTCTTACTAGTTAATAACAATATATTAGCAGCATTAACTTCACTAAGACAGTCTGGTTTTGCCAAGGACAACATATATTGCTAATAAATGCCGTAACTCTGATCATGAAGACCCTAATCTGGCAGCTAAATTTAATAACTGGAATTACTGCTTGCTTTAGGTTTTTCTTTTTACCTCAACAAATCTTAAAGTTCAGAAGGACTTCATGGATATATATTATAAGACCTTGGATACATCGGAATAAAATACTTGATTTGTTTAAATTATCTTAAAGAAAGTGGCATTCACGTCAGGAAAGGGAAAAACCTCAATCAAATTGATTAAGAAATTAAATAAAAATCTTAGCTGGTCTGCGGATTTTAGACAAACACCATTGACATGTGCTACAAATAAAATAAAGAAAATAGACTTGAATATACTTTGATTTTTCTTAACAAAATTTACTTTCTAACCACGGAGTATTTTGATTTTCAAAGAGGCCACTGCACGATAGCTCAAGTGATGTTCTTCTCCCATACTATCAGTGACGCTGCACGAGAACACATCACAGCGTCCCAGTCACACTAGATCTCATGAAACTTTATAAAAAGACTAGAAGAATTACCTAACTACAAAACTGCACGATACCTTCAAGATCTGAGGTAATACTTTGCAGGGATTTCTCACTACCTTAATACTTTATCGTGAGAATTTTTAGAGTAAAGTTCAATAGAACCCTTTCAGACACTTATTCTGATAGTTAAGATGTTCCCAAAAGAATATTCTTATCCGAATTTTTTTTACTTTGTATATGAACAGAATTGAAAAATCTGCTTTATCTGGGAGTCACATTGGAATATTTAGAGATGATATTGCTCTTTAGAGCTTTGACATGGTTATAGACAAAATTAAATCGAAGTTAAAATTCTCCATGGAAGTTATTTCCAAGTTTGCAGATGAATTTAAAATGAGTTTCAATCAAGTCAAATAAATAACATTTTTCTTTGCTTCAAGTTAGCATTTTTATTATTATTAACCATCTTCAATGCTCAAGCACCTACGGAAAACAAAAAAAATAATTATGGTACATTTTATACCCCGAAATTTACATATAACAAGCATTATCTTAAAAACCAGAAAGAGCTTTAATATAATTTAGCATAATGTCGTTAGGACTAGGACGTGGATGCAATTACAATAAAAAATTCCGTTCCGGAACTCAATAGACCCATTCTAAAGTATAGCTATCCTACCTAATGCTGTGTTTCTGAAAATAACTTGAACAATTTGGAATATGGTCTGTTGAATTCTGCTCACACATAATTACTGGAATAAAAAAATAAATGTCCTTTAGATATTGTCATTCATTAAGCAGATTTGCAGCATTTGTTTTGCAAAAGACAGGCTAGTTTAGTCAGATATTTCAATAAACTTTCTAATGTAGAATATAGTGACTAAACAGCTAGTTACTTAAATTGCTTAATATCAATCAAATACATAACGAAAACAATTAATTCTGTTTAGTTAAATCACAGTAGTTAATTGCAGGAAATGTGGAACCTTATTATCTCCATTTTAGTTAAAGTACTTGTGATGAATTTTCCAATGGTAGTTTCCATGATGGCATCTTTAACTATTCTTAATAAGAACCCGTTTAAGACTTACTAAAAAAAATTGACCATAGACCACTCTATAAAATTCCTGCAAATGGTATCAAAATTTATGCAGATATTTAAGGAAGGCGATGGATTTTATATTGATAAAGCTTGACTAAAACACTCTATGAAACAACTTAAACCAGATTTATGTTCTGTGTCTTGAAAGGAACTAATTGCAACCATGAGAGAAAGGAGCTGCGGAAACTTCTGAATACTGTCTAACATCTGTAGTTTAATTCAACACCACAAACACCCACTGGATTCGCATAGTAGATATTACATATTTATCTATCTGGGTACTATCTGACACTCATTGTTCAATTCAACACCTCATACCCTATACACTTGATCCACATAGGAGATAAAACGAATTTATCTATCCTACGAAAAGCAAAGCTCATTTCTCACAATCACATTCTGAGGATCCCATTCAATGTCAGTATCTATGCCAATATTCTTGAATGGATTATACTATTCTTGGATTATACTATCCTGTCTTTTTTTTCAGTGCTCACACATTCAGAATTGTTCTCGAGATAAAAGGCCTAATATATTGAAAAAAATGGTTGAACCTTACTCCTCACAGATAGTATAATATAGTCAAAAGACTAAGGCTTTAACTATCTCTTTTTTGCTCAAGACAGTCTAACATATGTCTGTCCCGACTTGTCAGTGACAACTTAAAAGTGTCGGATGTTCTAATGTAGTAAGACATTTTCTCTTTGCCTTAAATGTCAGCAAAAACATTTTCACTTAAGTACATCTCGGACCGGTTCATAATGTAGCCATTATTGGTTATTTATTGCATCAGGAAGTGTTTCTTCTTTTGGAAGGAAGTGACTTTAATCAGTGAAGAAGCAATTTTTTCATTCAGTAAAGTCAATAAATTCATTGATCTGGTCTGACGGAGACAGATCAGATTGAGAGATTGGAAACAACAATGTACTTCAATATATATATATATATATATATATATATATATATATATATATATATATATATATATATATATATGTATATATATATATATATATATATATATTCGTTAGTAATAAATATTTCTATTATATACATATATTTAATACTTTCCAAAGAATGTTGTAGGATAAATGAGATAATTTATGAATATGTCAATATTCTTTAGTCTAAGAAAGCTCCAAAAAGGTTTAATTTATAAAACAAATAGTATTACAGAGATAATATAATATTTTATTTAAATATTAAAATAGCAAGTGTCTAAATGAATCATAAGAAATCTGAACAATTTTATACTATAAGTATAAAATTTCAATACATTTAACATTTTTTGTTTTAAAATTAGTATTATGAATGCCAGTTATTGATGTTCTCTAACATTATTCTAATTAACAAATGAATACTCATTTAAATAATAAATTCTATTAGAAATGTAATATATTTTTAATCAAACCATTGCAATTTAAAAGCATAAATATTTAGAAATACATAGCCATTCTATGGATTTTGTTCTTTATATCATATTTTATTCTTCAGACTGGAAAATGCCTGTCAAAATTTAAAAATTCAAAGAATTGCAAATTTAGTGTATTAGTGTATTACACCATGATATTTAAATGAGTTGAATTGGGACTTATTTATTGAACAAGAATGTTTCATTTATTCTTCCTGGTTTAAAGAATGAATTTGAGTAATTTATATTGACTATAAAAGCGAAAATTCTAAAGAACTTTAAGAAAGATATTTTTTATTCTCTTTAAGTAATAAAATGAGATGAAATTCTAAAGCTATGAAGAGCAATAAAATTTTATGAAAATTTTATTTTTGCAGCTTATTTCTGAAAAGTTAAGAAGATTGCATAAAAAATGAAATTTGAAATTTCCTTTCTTTCATTTTATTCATTTATTCAAATTGAGCATTTTTAATGTATTTTCTTCACTTTCAGTTTTAAGACTTAAGCATTTCTATGCTGAAAACAGCTTTCCGCCTGAAACTGCTCGAAAATACAGCCTCAAAATCATCATTATTATTTCTCAATAATTAATTGAAACTTACTTCAAAAACAGTAGCTTTCCAAATCAATTATTGTAATGGCAATCATTTTATGAAAAATAAAAATTAATTAAGCAAAAATGTATGGATATCATTCTAAATTTTAATTTTGCTTCTAAATTTCATACTAAAATTTCTTTTCATTAAGAAAAGAAAGAAAGTTGACTGATTTTTGAAAATTTGTAAATTACGTGAAAAATGTTTTCTTCTAGTTGAACGCTATTTGTTAAATAAATAAAAATGTGATACAATAAAAAATTCTTATATAACTGCAATTTATTCCCTATATTTCAATTACATTTATGCTGATCACTCTCATTAGCTTATTATTTCTTTAATTGAAAATTTTGGTACTTTTTCATTTTGTTTTAATTTTGATATTTTTAAACCAAATCATTATTAAGTTTTACTTCATTGACTTTTCTTATTACAATAGAAATATTTATGTGTTTAAGAGAATTTTGCAATAAATTTCACAGAATATAAAATGATGTAGAAGTATCTAAATCAATTAAATCAACAGCTTTATTATCCTTATCAAGGAAAGTGATTTTTTAAAAAATCCTAATATATTATAATTAGTTTAAAAGTCATGATTATAGATAAGAACATTTTTCCGAACACAAAATGTTATTAAAGATGAAAATTGTATAAATAATTCCTACTTACCTTTGAGCAACGTATAGTGTGCTCAGCATAATTGTCTTTAAATCAATTTTTCCACATTAATCAAAAAAATTCTCAAATGCACGGCATTTTGAAAAACCTAAAAATATAGCCATTGTGTGTGTGTATATGCAGTGACAATGAATTATTTATATTTAATTATTAAACTATAACAATTATAATAGTAGAATAATTAGAAACAATTCTAAAATGATATATTATTATATATTTCTCAAATTGGATGATTTTATTCTACCTGACCCAGAGAATATTTTTTCTGATAAGTAAATTGTAATCAAAGTATAAACCATTTAATATTGAATTTGAAAGTTTAACTTATTAAATAATTTATAATAAACATTTTAAAGGTATTTTGAAACTTTTCTAAAAGAATTTATGAAGATGTTTACCAATTGTCAGCATATGAACTTTTTAAGAGCAATCAACTCTCTGTTTAATTTCTGTAGGATTGAAAAGCATATACCCATTACTTAGTTTCTGATTTTCTAAGCAATTAAAACAATTTCAACTTGTTATTATCAATCGTATGATAATTTTTTTAATTATTAGTAACGATGTTGTTTCTTAAATTGAATAAATTAACCTACTGACAAATACTTTTTTATAATTTTTGGAAAATTGAATATTTAAAGAAATAAGTAACTTGTTCCTAAGTTTTGCATTATCAATTTCAGGTTTATTTTATATTTTTTTACATTGTTAGGGAATTACATTTCTTCAAAATAGCAATTTCTTCAAATGATCTTATTCTCATTTGAATATCTTTATTTTTAATAAAAATATTATTTTTGTATTTACATTCTTAAAGATCTTTAATTATTACTCATCAAACATATCATTAAAATTATTTTTAAAATTAATGAAAAGGAAGTTATGACAGCATTTTGCGTTATTTTCAAAGCACAAAGTTTGCATTAAAATTGTTCAAACATAAGCAGTTTGAATTATTATCCTCCTATTTTAATTGCTTCTTTTATCTTTCAATTTTAAATAAAAATTCTTTTAAATTCTTAAAACTGTTTCTAACATTGTAAATTATCGTGAAGTCATTGACTAAATATGATTTTCAAACATGTGCTTAGTAAAAAACAATTTCTTCAAGAATCGAATTAAATATTTTAAGCTATTCGATTTTAGGTATAAATCAGTGATTAATTAAATACTACTTTAATTCCTTTAAAAAAGCTTTTTATTATTTAACATAGTTCAAGTTTTGTAAAAATATCAATCATATCACTTTGTTTTTATCTTAAATATGGTAAAAAAAAAAGTATTTTTATAAAGTAGTTTAAGACAAATTACAGTTTCCAATAGTTGCATTTAAATATAAATATTTACTGAATGTATTTACATTTAAAAACATTTTTTAGGAAATAATATATACAAAAATTTATAATTTAATGAATAAAGCAAATATTTACAGTTGTTTTTTCAACAAACATAAAACTTTTTTGTTAGGGATTTACACCACTCTCTTTAAATATGCAAAAAAATAATCTTAATAATATTTTCTTAAATCCTTATAAAGAAAATAAACAAATAAACAGCACAACAGAAAAAGTTTGAAAAGTTTATTGAAATTATTTTAAGTCTTTTGCATTTGTGTATATATTTAACGTATATTATCAAATGTTTGGTAATTTCAATGTGTGTGTTTCATACTTATTACTATCGCTTAAACAAACCACAAATTAAATAAATTTTTCTTACCGCTATTTATTGTAATATAATTTTACTTTTCCTAGTAATATTGTAATTAATATTTATTTTAGAATAATAAATCTGACTTATTTTACAAATATTTAAGGAAAGAAGTTTATTTATTAAGTTTAAGTTTATTTACATTTTTACATTACCTACAATTTGTATCCAGAATAGTAATGTTTTCAGTTCGAAGCAGTAAGCCATAATAATAATTTAATATATATATATATATATATATATATTTAAGTAAGATGTGCCTTCTGTCTGATGGACCTCTCGACAAATAGTTTGCTATTAGCTGCTGAAAATGGACCAAACGTTCACTGCATATCTATACTCAATGAAATTGAAGCGTACGTGTACTACAGGTATTGTAACAGAAAGAGTCAGCACTAGTTAATTGCAGAGGTAAACTGATCTTGAAAGGTAACATGAGTCCACTTATCACGCGTTTGGATAGCAATTCCAAACAGTGTTTTGAGAGGAAGATTGTAACGTCTCTTTACTCATATGACCTTTTCACCATCATATAAACACCTCTTACATTCCATGAAAAATCTTTCACCAGTGAAACAGATTACACCAAGTACTCACGATTTTTTTTGTGTCTAAAACTATTGGGTTTCACAGCAAAAGTATTGCAGAGCTGGATACACAGTGAAAGAAATTGCTTGATACCAGTGGTGATTGTTTTGAAGACTAATAATTGGATGCACTTTCCATAGGTCATGTACTCCTGGATAATTAAAAATTAAAATAAATTTCTTGTTTACCTTTTACTCGAGTAATTCTTTTATCAATCTCTACTGCATTAGTAATTCAAAATATAAAACGGATGTACATATTTTTAGAGTTTTTACTATTCAAATTAGAATCAATCAATATTTTGTGATCAATAAAATTATATATTTGAAGTACACTTTGAATATATAATCAATGCATGAGTTATAGTTTTTAAATCTTATCAAAGCTTTTTGTATTTATCTAAAGGAAATTCTGTTTTGTGTGTGCATGTATATATTATAATCGATTCGTAAATAAAATATTATATAAAAAAAAGTCTACGAAAAACTCGAAAAAGATTATCTTTTATTTTCAGCTTTCTGATAGATATTAGTTTCCTCAGACATTGTACTTACAAATTATACCAACAAGTTGAAGTTTGTAAGAAATCTTAAGTTTCAAAATTTAAATTGTCTGAAGTATAGACATACCAGGTGAAATAAAACAAAATATAAGATTAGGTAGATAATAATTTCAAATAAAATAATTATTAAATGAAATTAATTTAGTTTTTAATGTTATTATATTTATTATTAGATATTAATTGATCTTGAAAACGTAATTTATTTTTTATATTTTCAGAAATTCCCTTCCAGCTTCCTGCCATAATAAAAAAGAATCTGACCAACTCCATTTACACTTATATTTTGAGCAGGAATAGTTACTGAGATATTCAGTGAATATTATCTATGCTTTTTATTACATTTATAATGCCATAGACTTCTATAGCATGACATTGGATTTGTCACTTTCAATACGACTGATATTTCCGCTGCTTTATGTAAAAGTCCTATAAAAACAGTTTCTCAGAAAAATAATATCTTTTGCCATTACAGAACATATTCCGAAGAGATTTTTCTTGAGATTTATTATTGGTAACATTTTCATACTCGCAGTTATTTTCTTAATAAGCATTTAGTGCCTGAAATGAAATAAATGTAAAGAAAGTTTATAAATTATAAGAAACGAGATGTTAAAGTTAGTTCATATTTAAATTTAAAAGCAAAAAACAAATAATAAAAAATATAAATTTAACTATCATTTGTTTTCAAATGTGTTGTATTTACATAAAGGAAAAAACATAAGATGAAGATTTTCATATATAAGAAATTGTTAATGATATAAATGCAGTGTCATGGTAAAAATAATAATTAGATTTTATAAAAAACAGAAGAGAAAGAAATGACACTCATTTTGTGTAAATTAACAGCAGTGAAATTAAATATTTATAATACGTCATACTGAAAAAATGAATTAAATTAAAAAATGGTATTCTAGTATTTTATTATTAATAATGAAATTCTATAAACAGTAATAAGTTTGTCTAAATTATATAAAAATATTATGAATTATTCTGAGACTTTTAAAATCTTTTGAGAAAAATTATTTATTTTTACATATATTTTCTTTCTAATTAATGCAGCTAATATTAATAAGTAATACGTTTTCTTATTTACATAGCATTTTTAAGTAACTGACAAAACTATTGAGGAAAATCAATTGACAGAAAAACAATTGTCTATGTGATATGCAGGGTGTCCCAAAACGACCGCATAAACTCTGCACAGCTAGATTCCTCGTTGGTAATACATAAAAACCGCCCAAAGAAGCGTTCCTATACGATCCATAGTTTATGAGAAAAATACGAAAAGCAAAATGTGACGTTACTTCTGGTGCAAGAAAAAACATTTTATTGAACATATCAACAGCAGTTTATGCAGTGGATATCGACTGGTATACTTCTTAGCAAATAATAAGGTATTTCCATTACACCGGCCGTACATCAAGTACATGTCGCAGTAGTCACGAACGGAATACATGGCCACCATACGAAGACTACCGTTAACTGCAGGATGCAGCCTTTTAAATACCAGTTCAACGGTAGCTTAACGCCATTCCATGACGCATTGATGACGCGATATGCGCGGTAAATGTTATAAACATTATCGTCAGGAAAATACCGTTGTTGATGTGTCCAATAAAGTAATTTTTTCTTGCATCGGCCGTGATGTCATACTTTGTTTTTCGTATTTTTCTCGTAAACTATGGGTCGTACAGGAATGCTTCTTTGGGAAGTTTTTATGTACTCCCAATGAGGAATCTAGCTGCTCCGAGTTTATGCGGTGCGGTAATTTTGGGACAACCTGTATAAATATTATTTTCTTCGGAAATATCAACATATATAAAACTTATTAATTTATCACAGATTAATGTTTACAATAATATGATAAAGTAATTAATTTACAAAGAAATAAAGTGTCTAATCTCCTTAAAAAGATGAAATGATAAATGGAAGAAGTTTTTCCTTTAATTGTTCTCGTAAATCAAATCAAATTGATATTGGATGTATTAAGAATTTTTTTACTTAATTTTTAATAATAAATTTCTCATTACAGGTATGTTTGTATACATAAATAAGAAACGGAATATAATTGGAAGTAAAGTTAAAGATTTATTATAAAAAATTATTCATAAGCTTTTTCAAAAATTACCCTCCAGTAAATTAGCAAAAAGGAATTTTAAGTGATATTTATTAGTATTTTATGACAATTTTTAATTGAAATAAAATTTAAGCAATTAGATAATTTTATTCAAAATGTTGTGTTGGTATTTCAGTTATTTTTCAATCCTTCATGCAGCTTATTTATGCAAAAAGCTAATTAAAAATAAATTAGCTTTAATTTTACCTAAATACTTTTACAAATTTATAATGATGTATTTTTTGGTCTCCATTTATTTCTGAGCCATGAGATAACACATACAAGAATTCTTTTATTTCTTATAGCTGTATGAAATAGATAATGAATATAATCATCCAAAAAATTATTTTAATCAGAATGCTGATAAGCTGAAACTTTATTACAAGTTTATAAAATAATAATTTTTTTAAAGTTATATCCATGAAATAATAAAGGTCGAAATTACGTAATTACTGTATACGTAATTATTGTTGCATAAACATTCAAAGAGTTACTGGCGCAATCCTTGTTCTTCTGACGTGTGTCCGTTCAACAAATTTAGATGAAATTAGATATGATCACATTTGAATAAAATGACATTTAAATTTATATTTACTGTAGTATCATCTACATAAATTGTATTTATTTTCTTTCTAATGACACTAATGTCCAACTTTGTAAGACCCCTGTGAGTTTTTTCTTAAACTTAAAATGAATAGAATTTCTTTAGATAACTTTTGCTTTCAGTTTGTGTAAGTTTTCTTCTCCAATTTACTCTACCTACTTCAAAATATGATGCGTGGCTTCATTTGTGGAATAATATTTTGCAAATGAGAGGAAAATATTTTTCTTTTGTCATTCGCTCTTAGAATTTTCTCCTTATTTTGAAAATTTCATTGTATTTAAAAACAGAACATTGCTAACCTATATGAAAAATGGTTTTGTAAAATTATAAGCTGTTTTTAAAGTATTTATCAAATCATTAATGTTATCATAACATGAATTTGAATAAATTAGTATAATTCACATTACAGATTTTAAAATTTAAATTTAATGTGCTGAAAATAACAGCATGAAACTATTTGCACTTATTCATTATTGCATTTTGCATTTCGACTACTCATCTTATCATCAGAATACATGTATGCTTTTGTAACATAAATTTTAGGAACATTTATATCACCTTTATAACTAAAAAATTAATTCCTTCTCAAAGAATATTTATAATGCTCCTTGTATTAATATTTTGTAAAAAATATTTTTATAATTGTAGTTTATATATAATATTTTACATATTTACTATAAAATAATTTAGAATTTCTAAAAGCTTCCGTGGAGTTTTCAACTAAAAGCATAAGAACAATTTTTAGAGTTATAAAATTTATATACTCCACTAATAAACAAATGTAAATGCTTAAATTTACATGTTATCTAAGCTTAGTTCTCATAAATACAAATCAAGTAACTAAATTAAAGGATAAAATATTTTAATGTATTACTCAGAATTATATAATTTTCCTGTAAATAATTCAAAGCAATTTGAAGCAATTAATTTTCAATACTGAAATTTTGTAAATTTGGAAAAAAATGAAGCAAAATTGATTTGAACATTATTTTTATATACAATTGATATTATATATTTCAATTTGATCAAAGCTCCATAAAAATAGTGAAATTTAGTTTTCCCACTCTATAGTGTATTCCATCATTCTACTTATTATTGTAAGCAATTTTACCGATAATATCTATATAATTTTAAAACAACGAATTTCTTATTTAATGTTATATATTTTTAATGTAAACAAAATTATACACAACATGATTTTCAAATAATTATTATGAATATAATTATTATGTACAATAGAGTAAAAAATGTAACGAAAAATAAAATGTATCCATATGTTTCCACAATTTTGTAAATACATGAATTAAAATCCTCATACATTCTTAAAAATTAAAAGAAAAACTTTTTTTAAATTTTAATTAGTTGTATTGGTAAAGAAATGTATTCTTTGTAAAATAAATATTTATTAATAACGCAAGAAATAGTTATTAGTATTTTAATCTATGATTCATAGGACATTCTAGTGAATTGTGGTAAATTCAATATGATATATGGGAAAGAAAAAATATATTTTACTTCATTAATGATTTATGATTTTACTCCATTACAAATCATTCGTTGATATTTAAAGGGAAATTTAGTCACCACTAAAAAAAAACAAAAACTCCTTTATATATGGTTATCAATACACATTTACTTTATAGTTATGCTAACAAAAATATGAAAAGACAAAACTGAATTAGGACAAAACTAATATTAGGAAATACTGAAAATAGACTTGGTTTACAGCTGGAGTAAATAGTTTTTTCTGTGTTAACGTATTAGTTTAATACATTTATTTGTAATTAATATTGGAAATAAAATATTTCTCTCTCTCTCTCTCTCTCAATCTAGAGTTGCTTAGATCAAAGCAATTCATATCTAATTTTATTTATTTAATATTAAAATATACCATTTTAACCTTAGAAAATATTTTTTAATGTCTTCCACCATTTTGATTATTTCGAAGCTATTAAAACTTGTTGCCATGCTTCACTGGATTCCATGCTTTTAGCTTGATTGCCATTTCCGTTCTATAAACGACTTAGTAAACACACTATGCCATTTCTATGATAATATGTCTCACTGTGAAGAGGAAATTGTTTTAAATGCTCTCGTACAACCGTTATTTCCAAAATTACGTTTCTAAATGAGAACTTAGGGCTTGACCTATTCCATTTAAATTATGCATAATGAATAACAAAAATTCCAACAAAAATAAAATTTACAACAATGTTCTGAAATCTAAATTTCCTTTACAACATTCTTAAAAGAAATTATGGTAAATATATTAATAAAATGAATCATTATATTGGAAAACAAGGATTTTTGGTAGAGAATTCTTATAAATATTTAACCATATTTTAAATGGTTTGTTTTTTAACCTAGGAAAATAAGTAGTTTTCTCAAACACTATTTCATATTATTCAGTAATAGTGTAAGCCAAAAAGATTAAATTAAAGAAAGCAATTTTCTCGAAAATATTAAATACTTTATATGCATTAAAATTCATTTGTGATTAAATGCTTTGTATTGTAAGTAAATGCAATTGCGAAAATGAACAAATGACATTCATTCAAGAAATTTCTCATATTGAATAAGATCGCTATGAATACTTTAAAATAGTTTGTGTAATAATGTCAGAATTTTTAATGAGATTGCTGTTTAGTTCAGTTATTAATGAAGGAATCATTATAAATTGAAATTAAGTGGTTTAAAATATTTGAATATATTTTCATTAAGATTATATAATATTAAATTTTTCTTTCAGTACTACATATAAATAATATGAGCAAACATTATTATCTTAAATGTGTTATTTTATACGATGATTCAAATAATCTAATGCCATAATTGGATTTATAAGAAGTTATTGTGTTTCTAATTTACTAATTCGTAAATTGTGAGGATAATGGTTTTCAAAACTAAAAATAAAGTAAGCAATTCTGCAAAATTTTAAATTATTGGTTTCACTTATTAGATTCACTTATTAGAAGAATATTAATATTCACTTATTAAAAGAATATGAATATAATGAATATAATAATTACATCTTGGAAAATTCTATTACACTTCCATAGAATGTGGAGTCACGCTTTAAAGTTAATCAAGATCTCCCAATAAAAAAAAACTATTTTTCAATAATTTTGCAAATTATGTTAAATATTCATTGACTATCTTTCTTTTGTTTTTATGTGTGTATACTCGATTCTTGAAATCAACAGTATATCTAGCACTAGTGCACTGTCCTAATCCAACTGATTTTAGAGCTTTTGAGCTGAAATAAAAAGAGATCTCTTTGAAACTGACTAATAAGAATATTTATTCTTTAAGTAATCTCCTATTTAACATATCGATCACTACTTCGTTCATTTGCATCTTATAAACTTCCAACATTCCTTTTTTTGGAAATTAGTGCACCACAACAATAAATAAGAAAAGTATCATTTAAATTAAATATCTTGTTTGGCTCTATTTTTAAAATGTCTCGATTGTATCGCAACAATTTTGTAAAATAATGTTGAATGTGCCTAAAATTTGGTAAACTAATTTAATACTGCATTTTTAAGAAAAAAGTTTCTGTGAAATATCGATCCGGATTACTCTTTGTTAATTCTCTTTCATACTCATTGAATTAATAATGTCTTATTTCACTTTAGTCCTCAATGTATGTGGTCGCATATGATTGTTAAAGTTATAATCTCTGTTGGTATAATTTTGATGCATATTTACTGTTATATAGAATGTAATTTGAATATTCATAGCATAAATTTAAAATCTGAAGCATCTTATACAATTTTCAATAAAAAAATTGATATTAGGTTATACTATTTGACAAAAGCAACCATTTAATTTTTCAGGGATCATATGCTGTTTACATTTTACTTCTAGGAATAACAGGAAAGTGGTATTTTAGTAGCTGTGTTAAAGTTTCAGCTAATGGCTTCCAGTTTGAATCTGATAAGGTAATAAGCCCCATAGTAAAATAACAAATTTAAAATTTTTGAAATATATTTGAATCTTTTAACATATAGTAGATCTATTTATAAATGCATAAATGCATAATTGATATATTATGTAGACGCTGATCTTTAAACTTTAGATTCATTGCTCCCCATGGTTTTAAAAATTAAAAGCAAATTACATTCCTCTTACATGAGAAAAAGTAGCTGCAAACTCATAATGAATTTATACCCGTTGAAGTGAATTTTAAATTCAGATTACAATATTTTTTAACAATATTTGAAGCAATTATTCTATAAGCAGGTCATTTTAAAAGATGCATTTAGAAAATATTTTCAATATTGCTGAATTTGTTAAATGTAATAAGTTTCCTTCCAATCAAGAAAAGTGAATATAAAGTTAGTTAAACGCAGCCTTCTCTCAAATCATAGAGTAAAAATTCACGAACTTTTCTTCAGGTTGGTAAATTGAGTAAAGAACCGTATTTCTATGAAATTTCTGAATTCTATTGCCTTTGCGTTATTGAATGAAGAAATATAGTAAAATATTTAATGTAAATTATTTTATGATGTTACAATTTTATTTATGGAATTGTTTATATATTTTTTTACGAAATCAATTGAAAAGTAATAGTTTGAGATGTGACACAACAATGAGTTTTTTATCATATAAGTGCCTGCAAACTTATTTCCAGCAAATTTAGTAAACCTTGGGTTTATTAGGAATATAATTTCCCTAAAATACATTAATAATAAGTGCTTAAAACATTAATATATAATGCATATTTATACTGGTGCTCATAAATTAAGGATAATGCAAGTTTAGGCAAAGAAAGAGGCAGAAGCAGAACAAATGTGACTTATTTGTGTAAAGTCTATTTATTAAGCAAAATTCAAAGAGAAAAAAAGATACTACATGCTTAAAATTATTAATAAAAATTGCCTTTTTTACTTCCTGGAGAAAATTTAAAAAATAATCTATTTACAAAAACCAATATAACATGATTGATATGATGGTTAATACATAGTATGCTCCCCAGACGATGCGATACAGGCCGTGCTATGGCTAGGCATGCTAAGTTCATCTAACATGCTTAATTTTCGATCTGATCTCGGGAAATATTACATCACTCATCAAGCTTTGCTCTCTGAAGTGCCAATAGACATGTGACAGGTGTTGATGAGCTGCAATTCATCGCCAAACATGCCCCACACATGTTATATTGGATGAAGTCCAGTGATTAGGCTGGCCAATCTATACGGGTGATATCCACCGAAAGAAGACATTCGTCTACAATGTTTGCTAGGTGAGGACGAATGTTGTCATCCATAAACAGAAGTTTTGCTTTCATGGCGCTTCGAAACAAATTTACATGTTGCTCCAGAATAACATTCCGATATATGTGGCCTGTCATGGTTACATTCTGAACATGCAGTTTAATTCTGGAATCTAGAATAATTCCTCGCCAACAGAGCAATCTTGCACCACCGAAACGGTTTCGTTCAATGGTGTACTCTTGGTAGTAACGTGCACCTGGTCCTCACACTATGAAAGTCCTGCGAAAATCAGACTGAAAGCTAAACCTGGACTAGTCGGAAAACATCACATAAGACCACTGTTGCGGTGTCCAAGTGCATGCTCTCTACTGCAGGATAACAGCAGGTGACTGAGAGCTGCATTAAGTCGAACACATCTGACACATATACAAGTATATAGACCAATGTGTCCTAAGCATTTGTACACAGTCTGCCTTGAAACTGTCGTACCGGTAGGTGAAGAGAGCTGACGAGACAGGTCTGATTTTGTGCTCCGTCTGCTTGTTTTGGGTGTAACTGCCAAATACCGGTCTTGATTTGGCGTTGTAACTCGGGGGTGACCTGTGCTGTAACGTCTACTCACATTACCATCATTTTGAAACCGTTGCCAAAGCCTGGAGATGACACTCTGAGCAATTCCAAGTTCCTCGGACACTGCCATTTGAGTACGTCCACATTCCAGGTGGCTGATAATTTTACCACGTAAAACATCATCCAAATGCTTCCTTTGTGCCATAATTATGCGGTTATTGCACCGAAAGATTTTTAAAGCCCTTGGGAGCAATTTTACTTCTTTGCAACCATTCCGCTTATACCCCTCTCTTACACTCATGTCATTGTGACGAACTATCGGTGCCATATGGTAGTTTCTTGTAATTGGCATATTATTTTTCATGACGTGTGTGATAATCCTACATGTGAAAAACTTTATTTTAAAATTGAATTTCTGTGTGATTCTGAAATATCCTTAATTTATGGACATGAAAATACTTTCTAAAAGAAAATCGTACATATTTTTTACTTAAATTTATGTGAAATGATTAGTTATTAAATGAATCAAAATAATTTTGCTCATGAATAATATTTTGATCCTAATTCCTTATGCATTCAGATCATATCCATTTAGGTCAATGTACAATTAAAATAACTGATTTTTAGTTATTTTCAAAATTTGACTGCTATATTTATAAAAATTCTTTATTTTCCAATTTATTTGTTTTTTTTTATATTTATGAGCAAATATAAATAATTAGGTTAAATTTATTTTTGTTTAATTAAATTAGAAATTGTAAATATATTTACTTTAAAATAAAATATCAGCTAGAGAATAGTTAAATAATAATTTCAACTTTTAAAATTTTATTCGAGTTATATAAATAGTAATATTTTTGTAATTAAAGACACTTGTTATTTTTGAAATAATTTTATATGCAAATTAAGTAAGCATTTATTTATTATAAATGTCACTCATAAATATTGTACTTATTATGTCAACTATCCCTTGTAATTCATACATATACCCTCCTATCAAGTGCAAAAATAATATAAGTTAAATAATTTGTTTTGTAGTGAAATATTAGACAAAAAGCTTTATTTTTTTAACATTTATAAGCAATGCTTGCTTTTAATCCCATAAGTTCACAAGACCATCATTGTGAATTTCCTTTAGTTCAATTAAAACTTTAATATTTCTTTTCGTGTCTATGTGGTTCTCATAATATTTTGTTTAAATTAGTAAAGTTCACACTGAATCGATCAATAAAATGAAATCTAAGGAATGCATACATAGTTACATTCCATGCACTTTAAATTTTGTTCCAGAAATAATTTTGTTAAATAGAATTTCAGGAAAAGTTACAGAAACATTCTAATTAATCAGAGACTGAATTTGAAAATCTTTGATGCATGGATGACAGAGTTTCGCATTTAAAGAAACCCAGAAACTTTTGAGAAATAACTACATAGATTAATTTATGCTCAAAAGTTTAAATTGTTATTTAGTTATAAGTTATAACAATTTTGCAAAACATTCACAAAAATTATTCTCAATAAAGTATCGAAAATTTTTATATTTGCTATCATGTACTATTTCTTTTAAAGATTTTGTGCAGAAAAAATTACCAAACTAAATTCGAATTTTGATTTAAATATTTTGTTAAATACTTCACAATATGGAGCTTTGGAGTTGCCTCCAAAAATTTCTTACTTATAATTTAAGATATGAATATAAAATTTTATTTTTAAAATATTAGTACTGATATCATTCTAAAAAGTTTTACTTATATATTTCATTTTTTCATAAAAATGAATAAAACATTGCTTTCAGACAAAAAAACATATTTTTCTTTTTAAAAATATAATTTTTTTTAAATTTACCACATCATTAGAGCTTATTGTTCCATAACGAACCTTTAGCCTTTATATCAAAACTGTATCGAACTTATAGTTTATGAACTATAATAATTTTCTCTGAGCTTGCAATACTGTAAAGAAAGTTATATGATATAAATACTGTTATATCGGATTAGCAGTTTATAAATTTTTGTATGTCGCATGCAAAAAAAAGTATTTGTTGGCAAAATAGAAAATAGCCTTTGAACACACAATATTTTTCTTAAATATACCTACCACGGAATACAATACAGGAAACCATTTTTACATAATTAATTATTTGAGGTAATTAAGATAAGTAGTAATTTAACGAATGTTTTCAAACAGAGAACTGAAAAAATAGGTATAAGAATTTTATTATTAGAAATGATTTTTTTTTATTTCTATTATAAGCTAAATAACCAATACAATTTGGGCATATAATATATGAGGTACATATATCAATGGTGAGGATTGACAATTTTTTTCATTTTATTTCGTTTGAATGCAAATATTTTAAAGAAATTGTAGCCTAATTAATATGTCTGAATAAGTCCAATTTTTTTTCAATAAAAGAGGAATTTTTCATTTCGATTTTACAAAATCTATTTTCTTTTACATAAACATGAAAATATAATTTATACTGTTATGCTAACCAGTAATATATTTTAATTTGATATTCTTCCTTTTTAAAGTTCTTTCTAGAATTTTTCTGCAATTATTTTTCCTTTTTATAGAAAATTTAACAAAAACTTTTAAATTTTATTCATTTTAATTTGCTATATGTTATTAGTTTAAAATAGATTTAATTTGTTACATTAATATATATTAGAATTTACTTACAAGAAACTTAATTGGCTAGAAAATGTCAGCAGAAAAGTTTTTATCAGGATTTTACCCTTACCAAAATATGAGTCAACAGCACGTTATAAACAGTTTAATAGTTTTATATTCTGTAACTGTAAAAATGGAGTTAGTCAGAAAAGGAATATATAGGAATATGTAATTTCAAATTTGTGCCTAGAAAAAAATGATCAAAACTTTAATTATTGATTCAAAATCTGTATTTTTATTAACTAAATTTTAAGGAATAATTTCAAATTTTGGGGAAAAGCTCATCGAATTCCAAATGCTCTATCATTTTAAGCTACATTTCAATATATTTGTGAAAATTATATTTATTTCCTTTTAATCTTTACTGCAATCAAAAATAATTACTTTATTATTTTACGCTCAAATCATTATAAGGTTTATCTTTCATTTTATTGCAAGTGATAAAATAAGAAATAATTACATATTTTTTATTAGAAAATAAAAATAGGTTATATATATTTTTCTTACAAGTTGTAGATTTGAATTTTACAAGTTTTTTATTAATTTGCATAGAATTCATGTTTATCTCAAAATTAAAAATATGGAAATAACAAGGCTATAAATAATTAAGCACTTAAATAAACAATTAACAGATGAAACAATTGAAATATATTTGCTGAGAGTCTGTAATAATTTAAAAACTATGTAATTTAAAATCTAAAAATATATTGAAAATTTCATCAATTTTATCTCATTAAATAAATAAAATGTACGTGTAATTTATTATTCTCAATAAATTTTATTTTATATTGAGAATAAAACATTATGCTGTTTAATTTTACAATCATTGTTATTAATTAAAAAAAAAACCTTGTATAAGTTTCATAAGATAAAAATCTATCCATCAATAGTTTTTACCAACTAAACTACTGGCCATTAAAATTGCTACACCAGGAAGAAATGCAGATAACAAAATGATATTTATTGGACAAATTTATTATACTAGACTGGATAGCTCCTGAGAAATCAGTACACAAAACAACCATCTCTGGCAGTAATAACAGCAGTTATACGCCTGGGCATTCAGTCAAACAGAGATTGGATTGCATATACAGGTACAGATGCCCATGCAGCTTCAACATGATACTACAGTTCATCAACCGAAGTGACTGGCGTTTGGAGACGAGTCAGTCGATCGGCAACCATTGACCAAATGTTTTCTATTGGTGAAAGATCTGGAGAACGTGTTGGCCAGGGCAACAACCGAACATGTTTCGTATAAAGGAATGTTCGCACAATACCGGCAACATGCGGTCGGGCATTATCCTGCTGAAACGTAGGGTTTCGCAGGGATCGAATAAAGGGTCGAGCCACGGGTCGTAACACACCAGAAATTTAACGTGCACTGTTCAAAGCACCTTCAATGCGAACAAGAGGTGACCGAGACGTGTATCCAATGGCACCCCATACCATCACGCCAGGTGATGGGCCAGTATGACGATGACGAATGCACGCTGTCAGTGTGCGTTCACCACGATGCCGCCAAACACGGATGCGACCATCATGATACTGTACACAGAACCTGGATTCATCTGAAAAGATGACGTCTCGCCATTCGTGCGCCTAGGTTCGTCGTTGATCATACAATTGAAGGCGCTCTTGTCTATGACGCAACGTCAAGGGAAGCTGCAGCCATGGTCTCCGAGCTGAGAGTCCATGCTGCTGCAAACGTCGTCGAACTATTCGTGCAGACACTTGTTGTCTTCCAAACAACCCCGTTTCTTGACTCCCGGCTCGTGACGTGGTTGACGATCCTTTACGGCCATGCGGATAATATGCCTGTCTTCTCGGCTTCTAGTAATAGGTGGCCGTTGAGATCTCGCATGGCGTTCCGTATTACCGTCCTGAATCCATCGATTCCATATTCTACTAACAGTCATTGGATCTCGACCGACGCAAGCAGCAATACTGCGATAAGTTAAACCGCAATCCCGGTACGCTACAATTCGACCTTTATCAAAGTCAGAAACATGCTGGTACGCATTTCTCCTTCTTACACGAGGCATTACAACAACTTTTCCCCAGGCAACAACGTTCAAATGCAATTTGTGTATGAGGAACCGGCTGAACAATTTCCTCATTTAAACACAATATAGGTGTCGCTACTGGCGCCTGCTTTTTCTGAATGCGCTGAATATCTAATCATTTGCATATCACAGTACCTTCTTCCCTTCATATAAATTTCACGTTTGTAGCATGTCGACTTCTTGGTGTAGCAATTTTAATTGCCAGTAGTGTATTTAAGATATTTTTAATTACGAAATGGCTTCCGGAGTGTTTGTATGTTTTTGTATATTACTTTTTCTTTTTGTTACCCAAAAACATTGTAACCACAATATTTTATTTTATAATTTTTAAATGTAAATTATTATATAATAAACAAGATGAAAATCAAAAAAAAAATATTTGCTAAATGCTGAACTATGATATATGTCTTTGAAAGTATAATAAATAAACATTTTCTCTCTAAAACACAAGAAATCTGTTGTTGTTATTGGAAACAATATTTGACAGTAAGTTGACTGTCATAGTATTTCCTCGGAATGAAGGTACCACATTCAAACATTGAGTATAATCTAAGGAGCGTGGTACATGCACGATTTATCTTGATTAGAATCTGACAGTACGGAGTTTATGGTCATTATTTCCAGGTGTGCACTGACAACATGAACAAGAAGCTGTTGCGCAATACTGAGTGGAAAGTGATTCATGTAATTCGTGTAATGAAATGCTTCAGATGTCACAGCTATCTTCCGCCTATTTGGTGGACATGTCAACATTTAATCACTCTAAATTATTTTGAAGTGCAAAACGACTTGGTAGGAATGCAAAAAAATTTTTAGAAGAAATATATGAACATTCTGTTCTATTATTTTTTAATTATATTATATTGAAGTAAAAATAAACTATAAAATTAAAAAATAATTTTTTTGTAATGAATGCATTAAAAAAGCTGTCATTAATTTAAGTAAACTTCAAGACATAGTAATATTCAAAATCCAGCAAAAACTTCGAAATATAGTCAAATGTGTTAAGATAAGTAATTGATAAACTTATACACGGTGTTTCCCGAGCTCAGAATGAAATAGATTAAAATATTGTAAAACAATTTTCTTATTGACTTTAATTTTATATTTAAATTTTAAAAAGGCTTAGTTAATTTTTTTTAATCCATTTGGAAAAAAAATCATTAATTTCCTTTTATTTTTGTCTCTTATTTAATGCATCGTTTAGATTTTATTTACATTTATGTACTTTTGAACATTAAGAAATACAGTTTATTTCATCAAACAGCCAGTAATAAAATTTAGTATTCCAACAATTTAAATGTTTTACAGTTTGAATTAATAATATTTTGATATTTTTTTAATTAACTCATATTCTGACCATTTGTGATGTTAAATTTTCATTGTCATTTCATACAGTTTTTAGAAGTAAACTTAAAGTGAAAAATTCGTATAGCAGTATATAGATTCATATGACCATATAATCTGTAATCGATATACGATAAGGAATCCTAGAAACTTAAAATTATATCTCAGATTTTTATATGAAAAATATTTGAGAGCTAATAAAAATTAAAACGTGCCTTTTTTATATTAAAAAAGAGTTGCATTATATGTACTTTTATTCATTATTGAAAAAAGACTTCCAGTATATTTAGAATGTGCTTATACAATTAAAAGTTATATGCTCACAGGGGCTTAACGTCAAATTATTTTTTGCAATTTTCTCAACATTTCTATCTTGACAATTTTTCAATTGGTTCTACACGAATATTCAATCTAACAGTTGCTTTATAACCTGTGAACAGCTGAGAAGTTTTGATTTCATTTCCAGATAAAAAAGGAAATAGAATCAACTAACTGAACTCGCTTTAAATATAAATAGATTTTATAATCAATGGATATCCAATTTTTATGAATATTAAAATATAATCATGTGCTAGTAAAATACAAGTCATATGCAATGAAAATGTTATTCTAAGCATTGAATTTAATTAATCTCATTGGTTTGTTTTATTAAATTTAGTTAAATTGGCAATTCAATATTTTAACACTTCTCACAATTACCAAACTATAAAAATAAACTCTTAATAAAAATCTGATTGCATAAGTATAACGTCGACATAGATATTCTTAATATTTTTAGGTATAATCAAAATTGTTTAGTATGGAAAAACAAAACTCTGTGAATGTATGAAACAAGTGAATTTAGTTTTATATAGTTAACGACGATAAATTCATCTAACAAAAACATTAATTAATCTGTTTTATCAGTATCAAATATAATAAATCAGTTAATAATTAAAATTTTAATTCTTTTTTATGCACTCAACTTCCAGAAAACTTGTACAACCATATAATATTATGTAGAGCCCCATTAATAATAAAATTATTCCAATATACAGTGTGTAATTATTGTGTGGGGGTATTTTGGAATGCGTGAGTTGGAGGCTAACATTTTGAAACGACATTCTGCAATATATCCTCATTGTGTTAATAAAGCTCATAATTGGTTGTTTATGGTTTTAACGCCATTTATCACTACTACAGATGCATTTACAAAGTTTAACTTTTGACTGATGAAGTATCACATAGTCTTGCTGGTAAAATCAAATTCTGCTGGAATTTCCAATGTTCTTGAAATTATGAGAATGATCTCAGTTAGGATAATGATATATCTGTTAGATTCGCCTCCAATTCCATAGTCCCTTATCACTCCATCAGAGTATAACAACGTTATCACGAAAGCTACCCCAGCTTGAAAATTGTTTTATAAACATATGGATTCCATGGATTCAATAAGTATCATTACTGACATACATCTATCTACCGACACAATTCAATAAGAAATACCATGTGACTTTCTAAATCTTGTTTCTCAATTTGATATAATAAAATTCATCAAATTGAGCAACAAGTTTTAGAATGTCACATGGTAGTGTGGGTGGGTCCATGCAAAATGTAGAGTTTTACGCAGTACAGAGATGAAGAATAAAGTTGTTAGGATAAGGCTCCTATAGTACTCACTCTTATAAGCGATGGTCCACTAAATAGTTAAAACACGGCATGTCGAATAAGCATAGCATGCCTGCTGCCTTTAAAAGCTTTCATTAATCATTGATGATCTATTTCGTTCAAGATCTTTTTTCAGATGCACTGTCAAGTGATATTCAATTTTGAATTTCACAGCAACACACATCAACACACATTCCACACTTCCTGCTTATTTATTTACGTAGTGACTACATTCTATACCTCATGTTTTGATTATAACGCCACATTCAGAATAAGTTGAATCTTTATAATTAATCATAACAGATAAAAAATTGTTACATCTAACAATATTGGCAAAAGTTTGTTGACTTATACAGCTGTCGTCTACGTCATCACATCGTTGGTTGAGAGCATACTTTCCTTACATGGGTGTGCATGTATATTACCCGATATATTTGGTGCAAGTGTGCATTAAACCTTTGCATTTTAATTTAATAAAGGATTTTAAATTAACTATATGTTTCATTTACAACAAATTAAGTGCAGTATCATTGCTATCATTAATGTATTAGATAAAAATACTTATATTTAATATAAGTATTTTTAACAAATAAAAAATTATTCAAAAGTAATTTAAATTGTAATTATGATTATATGTCAGCAAGAAATTATTCATCTATATTTTGAAACATTCAAGTTTTTTCTTGGATTTGACTAAATGTGAAATGTGATTTGGCATTAGTATTTACCCCAAAACTTTTGAAAAATTACTATAAGTATTTTGCATTCAAAAATATCAGAAAGTAAAGAAGTATTCATTTAAAAAATTTTAATTTTAACCTCATTAACAATAAAGATATGAATTTTAATTTTTTAAGATAAATATATTTTTTTAGTTGAATTAAAAGTTTTCCTTCTTCAATTAAATTATTTATTAAATAAGTGTAATTAGATGTATAATTTAACTAATATAATGGATAAATATTCAATTTCGTCACTAACAAATAAGTTTTCATAATAGTTTACGCATTCTTAGTTCCATTAATTGATTGCAATAAATTATTCTAATATAGAGACGTAATGAACTTTTCAATCCCATCTGGAAAATTTCAAAACTCTCTAAGAACATTTTTCCTGTCAATCCATGGTTTGATAATTTGAATTATGATCGCTTATGCTAAAAGCTTTCCGCGCTTTTGAAATGTTCTTAAAACTAGTTTGAAAGCTATTAGGTAGTAATTTATTTTTATTAATGGAAAAGTGGAGTAACTTCTGCTTTCTAAATAGGAATTCTATTTATTTGGCGACATATATTTATAAGCAATATTATTTTTATCAGACATCAGAATTTATTTAATTTAATTAAAAATTAACATTTTTATTTTGTTTTAAATGTAAAACATAATTATTTTTCACTGTAAATAAGCCTTGCATGTTTTTTTGCAATATAATTATGTGATTAATTTTTTGTAATATTTCAGTCAAAATGTCAGCTTAAGATTTTGGTACATAATATATTTAGTATTAAGATATTGTCATGAACTAATATCTTCAGATTCTTTCTTGAATTTATTTAAAATTTAATTTACAGTAAAATAGAGTAAATTTCTTAAGATTTAACAAAAGTATTTGTTTTACTATTTTATTTTAGTTGCATACTTTATAAATAAGCCTGTTAGCACAAATTCATATGTTATTTCTACAAAAAATATAGATTCCATTACATAAACTCTTTCAATGAAATTAACATAACTTATATATGCTTATTAATTCCATTATCATGTCAGTTACTCTCAATATTTTTATAATAAATCTCTATCCAATAAAATATTACTCTATTCAATTAATATCACCAGTCTAGTATTCTTACATAGATCCCTTTAATTTCGTCACTAACAAATTTTTGATTTTTATATAAAATTCCCCAATTTCAATATCTAATAATTAATTTTGAAAAAAAAGCCTTTTCTATAGCTATTTTACTATAAATTTAAATTTATTGTGTTTTAGATTTTATTGCAAATCAATTGTTGTAATTTAATATAAACACCGAAGAAATGCAAACATCATAAAATTCATTTTTCTGTTTGTTATAAAACAATATAATTTGATGACATAAAAATCATATTATTCTTCTGTACTTTGATAGATTACAAGTGAATACAATTTGATAGATTACAAGTATGGATATTGTAATATAGGATTCGGTTGTATAATCATTGTATCAAATATATTTCACTATACACTTTAAGAACAATAATTCACTCTGTATTTAAAATGTATGCTACGCTTTTAGTTTTAGTAACACATGCATAAGAAATTGAAAGATAAAATGGGCAATTTATTTTTAATGTTGTCTGTAAAATTACTCGTTCTACCGTAAATGTCACTTCCATTCATTTATAAAATATCAAGCCATTGAGATTTAAGTGCAGAGGACACATCTGACGAGATGATCTTAAGATATAACAGGATCAATTCAAGTATACCCAAAGCACTTAACTAAACCTTGTTAAAGAGAATACCATCAATCCTTTTGAACTTAATTCTCTTGAATTAATTCTCTTCAATCCTTTTGAACTTAATTATGAAAATTTAAGAATGAGAAATCATTCGGGAGTTTCACTAGTCCACAGTTGATATACTTCAGGAGTAAGATGACTTTATATTTTGCACCATACAAACTTTAAGAAACCAACACAAACATTAATAAATATATAAAGATAAGTTATTAATTTTTAAAATTGAACTCTTATTTCATTTAATTCTAATTTAAAGAACACTCAGAGCTCTTTTTTTGAAAAATTTTGCTGTAAAGCTTCAAAAATGTGATAACATCATTAAATTTGATAAATTTCTTATTATGGTAATTTTCTCCAGTAACAATACGATTACCTAATGATGGTATATATGAGATAGACAATTGAATTAATTATATTTATTTACTTTCTGTTTGTTTTATTAATATATTACTATAAAGTTTTAATTAATTTTTAATTATATTCCATTATAACGAAGTTATAAAATTGCTTATAGGCTGAAGTAAAATTTTTATATAATTTTTTCAGTAAGAAAAAGTTTATCAAGTTAATTTATCTAATTGCATTTAAACTGGTTAATACTCATTTATAGATATTAAATTTAATTATATTTTATTTTTAGAGTTAAAACTTCTTATTTCATAAGGATATATATCATTTTAGTTCATTTATTTTATTTAATAAACTATTTAAATACACTAAAATTGTAAACATAAAACATCATTCATTGTAAAAATAAAAAAAATTATTGCTTTGATGCTTCATATGTATGTAAATTATACAGTACATTATTCAGCTAATGATAATAACATCAACAAAAGATCAAAATTCTGAGAATATTAATTTATATGCCCCCGTCCGTTTTGAAATTTAAATAGTTTTATGTGATATTAATTTTATTTTGGTTTTTAAATGCTAGATTAATATAAATTTTTATTGCATATGAAGTGTTTTCTCAGTTTATATGCTTTTCTCAGTGATATGATATTAAACAGGAGCAAATATTAATTTAAATATCCGTTTTCGTGAGTCGTATTAATCAATAAACATGTTCATAATATTTCTGTTTACTTGTCAAATGAATACGAACTAAGATTAGTTATTTCCTGAAAATAATTTTTATGGAAAATATTTATTTTTGTACTCCATTTAATTTTTGAAAGTTTTTGCTTCACGAAAAAATATTTTTTAAAAATACATATCAATATTATAAATATCATTCAAACCAAAATTAATTTTACATTTCAAAATATCACAAAATGTGTTTGAAAATATAAACATTTGAAAAGAAATATGTAGATTTTTTTAATTAATATATTTATATATAAATTAAAAAAAATCTAAAACCAATCTGAAATTTTTCCTTAAAAATTATATTTTTTTGTATTTTAATTTTGCACATTTTTAAAATATTCTTTGGAAGAAATGTCTTGAATATATTAAAAATTTTATTGTAATCTTGAAAAACTATTTTTTATTTTAAAAATTCTGATAATTTTCATTGATAAAGTTATAAAATAATTTTGCTCATTTAAATATTAAATTTTTTAGCTCTAATAAGTATCTCCACTTTATAAAAAATTTAAATAGTCTTGTAATATCATTAAATAATTAATTTTGTTTTTATAAATATTTGCATTATCTAGATACTGATATACCTTCTAGATACCTTTTTTGCATTATCTAGATATTGATATACCTTCTAGATACCCTTTTAGATCTATATTTCTTTTTTTGCATTATCTAGATACTGATATACCTTCTAGATACTTTTTTTGCATTATCTAGATACTGATATAAATATTTTGAGATGCAAGATAGAACCATTGCGTTTCTAGTAAAATGTAAACCAAATATAAATATTATTTTAATTTACAGTTATAGTTTTTAATTATGTATTCATTTATTATGATTATATGTAGCTCTATCATTGGTTAACTGATATTTTGGGGAATTCAATTCTGCAAAGTTTAAACACTATTTTCATGCCTAAATATACAAAATGTTAAAAAATAATGTTTGCATTTTTAAAATTTCTTTTTTTACAACAATAAAGAAAATATAAATTACGATATTTTAATTTTTATCTGATATTTAATTTTTACAAAATTTTATAATCTGTTATTCAGCGAAGTAAGTTTCCAACTCTATATCAGTTGCATTTCTGACGCCCACCCTTTACGCCTGCCTTACATATATATACCTTTATATTTCCAAAATATTGTATTTTGACTATTTTTTCGGGATTTTACAACATTTTACTATGATAATGGATTCAGCACTTACAGCATATAAAAATATTTATTTTTTGAACGAAACAGAGAATAAATTGGTAAGTTTTCGTATAAGAAACAATCCCTATAGAAATATTTGCTCAAAATTTATCACTGATCCCAATGACTTATATAAAGAAATGAATTTTTCCTGTTAGAATATACAAATAAAATAAAGAAATATGAATAAAATAGTTAGAATTACAAGAATACCCATACCTATTTTACCTCTGTTAAAGAAATTTTTAATCACAATATCGAAAGAATTTATTTACTAAAGAATGTTTAATATGCATACTTTTGTAAAGTAAAAAGCTTATTTTAAGTAAATAGAGGTTTTAGATTATAATAATTATAAATAGTAAAGCAAAAAGGAAAGTTAAACTTCAGTCAAAAATGTTTTTGTTATAAAAAAATGAAAATATTTCGTGGTATAATAGAAAGATAATGCTAATCAGATCAAAATAACGGAAATGATATTTTGAACAAAATTAATCTATTTCTAAAACTTTTATTTTGTAAATGAGAATTTAAAAACATTTAATTTTAAAGACATTGTTTCGTTTAATTAATTTACCTTTGCCCCTTTCATTTCAATAAAAGAAATCTGTGAAAACTAGTACACATAGAAAAATTGAAAGTTATATTTTGAACGTTTCTTAAATTCCTCTATTACGAAACAGATTTGAAATAAAATTATAAAGAAAATTATTAAATTTATAAGAAATAGTAACAAATAATTTCATTTTAAATGGTTTGTAAAATTGCAAATGCGAATCCATTTTGTCAGAGAAATGTTCCTTCTTTATAAGGTTTCAAATATATTGGAAACTCTGTCAATAGTTTCGTATTTTTTGAATAAAGGAAAAATTAAATATTGTCTGGAAAAATATGATTTTAACAGTTAAATCTGTGTTTATTTTATGCAGTTTTTTTCTTGTCTTTTATTTTGACTATTACAAATTTAACATAATTCAAATTACTTCGAATCTTAATTTTTAATACAGAATATGTAGTCAATTAATAAGTTGGAGGTATAGCTTCTTTTAATTTTCTCATTTGCTTACTCATAATGAAGTGAAAATGTTTTCTACTTGTCTTATATTCTTAAATATATTTTGACTTAGATATAAAAATTGATAAAATTGGGATAGAATTTTACATTAAAAAAAGTGTACATTAAAAGAAGAAACAGATAAATTCCATCTTTAAACGGTATTATATATTGTTATTTTTTTGTATAATATGATTTAACCCCACTTAAATAATAAATAGTGAATGTTTGTGTTTGCTACTCGCAAATATTTGTATCGAATACATGAAATTATTTTTAAATGATAATAAACATATTTTAAATTCTAATCTGATTATGAACTATGGAAAAAATTAATGTAAAAAAAGAGCATGAGTATAACTGTAATAATTTTTTTATTATTCTACATTAAATAGTTATTCAACATTCCTAAAATCAAATATTAAAAATGTTATCCATAACAGAAGTTATAGCTAACATGTTAATTAATGAAATTGTATAATTTAACTTATAAAAGATTCATAGATTACAAAACAGATTTTAAAGTGCAATATAATTATAAACTAAGAACTTCAAATTAATGAAATGAAAACAAAAGTGGATTTTATATTGAGAATTTTTAGTGCACGTCACATCTAACTTAAAATAAATCTTAAAAAAATAAAAAATGGTAAAAATTTCTTATTAGTAAAATTTTAGTTAGAATGTAATGATATGAAGCTCTGAAGTTTAATAAAAATGAAGCGCAAGCACTGCATAATGCTTTACTGACTTGAGAAATTTTTCCTTAAAGAATATTGACTCACTAAAGTTAATTAATCATAGCATAATCAACTGTACAAAGAATTGCCCCTAGCTGTGAAAATGTTTCATGTTAATTACAAACGTTGTAATTAAAAGTTAGGATTGAAACATAAATTTTGTTTCAAAATAGATAGAATATGACATTTTGATATTAATTTCATTTCTTTCCATTCAGTGAATTTTCAATTTTTCCGGGACAAATATACGGTGCACAAACAGAAAAATTATATTAGGTATATATGAAACTTCTTGTTCCAAACTATTGAATTTCTTAAATGATATAAATATCAAAAGATTAATATATGTTACGATTGACCAAAAACTATTTTTTTATTTGTCATTAATATTATAATTACAAAAAATTCCAAAATTACTCTTAATGAAAATTCCTTACTTTTATAAGAACTTACATGGTTAGTTTAAAAGTGGCAAAGCTCATAATATAAATTACAAATGCATTTTTCATAAAATTATTAATATTTAGCGTACACAAAATGATAAATATTGTACAGAATACAATTCTTTACAATAGTGTTTATTTATGAACAGCAAATAAAATTTTTAACAGAAATATTTTTTTCATTTACCATGGTTTGAGCTTTTGAAAAACGTGTCCTTATGATAGTAAATTTTACGATTTTCAAATTTGGAGAAAAAGGAAAATTATTTCTTATTTTCTATGTGATTCACAAAAATGATTAATAATGGATTGAATATTGCAATTAATAAATAAAATGTATTCCAACTAATAAAACTTACGAATTCCAATCAATAAAACTAATGTATCAAAATTAGAATCACTGTCATTATTTTGATAATATATCCTGGTTATATTTGACATCACTAAATATGGTAAACTGAGTATATTTGCATGTAATTCTGGATACGATAAACATACCACTATTTATATTATCAACCATTTAAATATTATTTAATATTACTCATCTGATTATGAATATATTCTACTGATAACATATTCCATACTAACTACTAATTTAATTTACAGTGTATTAGGCAATTGCATTGAAAGGTATAATTTAAAACAATGTTACATTAAATTGAAATATTTACTGTTTCTTACTTTACAATATTATATATACATTGTTACTGATAAAATTACTGGACAAAAAAGCTGTAACACATGGCAATTGAGAAATTTTCACGGTAGGAAAAGTATTCTGTGATGCTTAAAAAAATTAGCTTTCCAAAAATTCACATGAAATATTCCTTTTCGGAATAAAATATATTTAAATAAATTAAAATGAAGAAATAGCTTAATACCTTTCTTCATTACAGATTTATTTATGCTTTTACTCCAAGTAAAGGTTGATTGGAATAATGCATCATGGAAGAACCAAACGTTTTCACGTTTCTATTTTGATAGACATTGAATTGTTGCGTTGTTGAATTGTATCCTGCAACCCTAAAATCTACCCAATACAATCGCACATATCACCCACAAGATTTTGATAAGTGAGATTTATCACGAATTAACTGTAACAAATCTATATTAAATCGTAATGACTAAGAAGCGGAACATTCTACTTATATGTTAGTATTTCAGTTAGATATTTAACAGTTAGTGTATCATTCATTCCCATTCTACAAACCCTGGCAAAGGAAATTGGATCGATTGAAAGATAACAAGTGCCTGATAAGCAATCATATGATGATTACAACAGCATTGATTGTCAGCCATGTTGGCTGCTACTTTTGAGTCTGCAAAATCAAAATATTTTGGATTGTATTCATGAGTGTTATTGGCGATGTATTAGAAGATAGGAATTAAGTTATATGATTTCAGACTACATTTATTTTTGTATGTATTACCATTTTCATTTATTCATGGAATGGAGAGATCAAGGGTGACAGAATGCATTCCTCATCAAAAATCATCATTCCATTTTACTAAAACAGAATGAGATTAATAAACTAATAGATCGTAAGTTCATTATATGTAAGCTTATTAAAATTACACAAATAAAATATCTTAATTATAGTAAATACGTAAGCTGACTTTATATGTATATAGCAATGAGACACATCCATTTAATTTACACTATAAGTAATTTTCAATATCATTTAGTTCAGGATACAAAATAGTAGTTTTAAATAATAATTTTAAACCATTACACATGCAAGAAAAATATACATTAATTAAGATATTTAGATGATTTGGATGTTTATACAAAGAGTGGTTATAGTTAAACTTCCCCTATGAACGCCATTCTACAGCGTAAATTTGAAAACGAAATTTTGTGTATTGGTTAACAAGATACGCTCGCGGAAATTTAAAAATCATTTAAAAACAAAATATTCATCAGATGGTAATTTTTCGGGATAAATATAAAATTTAATAACGGATCAAGATGGAATACAGATGCAATATTGACAGTTATTGACAAGTTTATGGTTACCTTATCATCGAATATCATTAAGTAAATTTAAGAGAGAAACAAAAACGGCTTAGCTTGCAGAAAAAATAATATATTTGAACGAAATTGCACCTTCCCTATATAAAATTTTGTAACAAATCCATAAATAATTTTTTTTGTGTATGGATTAGACACAAGTTTGAGCTATAGAATGACATTAATTAGGCCAACTTTAAATTTAACCACCTATTATGTAAGTATATACATCCCAGTTGGTAGTAAACCCGTTGTTTGGTTTATTGGTAGCTTTTCATTCTTCCAAGGGACCGTTGCGAGGTTCAATCCTCGGACTGGGCAACATCGACTCAGCTTTTCCTCTTTTCATTGGGTCGATAATCAAAGTACCAAACCTGCTAGGTAAGAAAACACTAGGGGTTTTGAGTGAGGCTGACCATAATCCCTAATCTCATACATACTTTGCACACCAGGGCACCTCGGTCAGGAAAACAAAGACGGGCATTGTAATCTATGAACCGCATAGCTGTGGTGTCACAAGTTTAGGTTACAATAAATATATATTTATGTGTGAATTTGTGTCTTAAATAAGTTTTCAAAAGTTTTTAACTAATGTCTTAACAGATTAACATATCAACAATAGTAAGGTTAAAATTCATATATAATCTTAACAAAATTAAGAAAAAACATTAAAGTAAATTAGAAAGCTTATTTCATCATAATGTGGAAATTTTTACTCAATATTTAGTAAGCATGTTGTTTCAATGAGTTGAACATCTCAACAATACCACTTAATTTAATCAGAAGTTAAAAATGCTGATGAATAGTTAAAAATGCTGATATAATCTAAAATGATTTATAGGCGGTTAGAGGTGAGCCAAAGACTCTTGTCTCAAAAGTGTACAACGTTATTGGCCATAAAGAAAACCATATCTCCTATAAAAACGAATTCTTTGTTTTAAGAAAACATCATTTTTAATTTGTTTTCCGCATATGTACAAATTATTATTTTCTTTTTGTATTCATATGTTAAAAAATGCATTTATTTCAGCAATAATGTCGCTTTTCATTTCACATTGTCTGTTAACAATGAATTAATTAACTAAACAATTATCCAGGTGTAAAATCAAACCATAACCTCAATGACTTTTATAAATGTTTTGATCAGTATATACTCCTTTACAATTACATTTTACGAATTAAAAATATTTTTAATATGCTATAATTAAACTCTTTTAGATTTATCAAAATTAAACTTTAGTCTCTGATCCTCCAAAGGCATTTAGTATGATTTCGTTTTAAAAATTAATAAAATATTCAAAAATTATTTGGTTTTCTTGTTACAGATTAAAAACATAATTCTATGACTTGTGATATATCGAATTGTTATTATAAATTTCAAAAGTTGGTTTTTTTTAACTGAAAGTAAGAAATTGTTGCCCTTAAAACCTATTAATAACATTACCCTATGTAATACATAAATTGTGAAAAGCTTCAAATTTATTATATGAAATTCAGTTGAAGTCCTCCCGTCTAACAGACTCACCTTTACGAGGGGGTGACCCTGGATGGAAGGGGCGAAGTACGTCGGGAGTGTATACTCCTGGTAAGGCCACCCAAGTCGTGAAGGCCATTCCACTTTATCTAGCTAATGCTAAACAGGTGAACGAACAAAGTCGGACTTCTGCCTTTCTTAGGTGCTCAGAGTAGCTACTACTATAAGAATCCATCTCACTTTCCCTTTCATGTTCATGACGCCTTTGGTTTCACATACCTCATCGTCCTTCACGCTGATTATCATGGGTCGTGTTCGAGGCTTAGACAGAGGGCCCAGACCGACAAATACGTTACAGTCTTCCTCTCCATCTAAAGGTGTCTTACCACTAAGAATTTTGCAATGCAACGTTAATGGTCTCTGTACTAATGCAACTTTAATGGGCTTTCTAAGGAGGGATCATCACTGCCTCTTGGTTCTGCTGATCCTCTGACTTTCCACGAAATCTTGTCTAGGAGTAAGGCTCTTGCCAACTCATCTTGGAAAATTCCGCAGTCTGATTCTTGGTACTGTGGCTCTGATCCTGGGAGATCTTTGAGTTTCGATGTTGAAAGACGTGATCAGACTGCCTTGTCCAGACTCAGATCCGGCCATCTTCAGACTGTACGGTTCTCCCAGGACAAACAAGTCTTTCCCACCTGCACTTCGTGCAATACTAACGAAGTCAGTCCCAAACACCTACCGAACTGCATTGGCTTTTTAAAGCATGAACTTTTATACAGCTCTGGAGCTGTCCTCGATTCTTTGAAGGTGAAGGATGTCATGAACCTGGTCTGATTCAGACCAGGGGATAAAAAAGAAGAAGAATTGAATAAAATACTATAACTTCATTTTTTACATTAAAAATTGAAATAGAATATATAATATATAAAAATTTTGACAAACAGGGTTGTATTCCAATTATAATAATAATTATAGTATCTTCCGTCTACTCTTGATAGGAACAGCTTCACTCTTCAATAATTAAAATTGAAGTTATTTTAATTTCATTGCAAAATGAAGGAAGTTTTGGGAAATGGACAGGAGCACAGCATTATGAATAAGACTGTTTCACTTGATATAAAATAATATAAAATATATATTGAACGAAAACTAAGTATTTTAAACCAAAAACGCATTTTAAAAGGATTAGAATGAAAACTTAAAAATTAAAGTCATACGAAACAAATAATTTCTAAAATGGATGGATAGATATTTATTTCATTTTTTGAGATACTTACACATTTAATTCAATTATCTTTTAATTTTCATATTAACTTCTCGATTATTATCTTATTTATTTCAATTTTTTCACTGAACTGTAGTTAATAAATTTTTCCGAGGATACACATTGTGAAAATAAAATTGATTTAAAAATTCAAAAAAAAATTTTAACCACTTATTTATTTATTATTTTATTTCCTTTCCTTATTATTGACATTTTTTTTTCAGAGACCATAAGTGAATCCAGGCAGACTTGACTTGGAAGAATTAACTTGGAGAATTTTCTACTTAAATCTAATTATATGCACCCTTATAAGTCTTGATTTTTGTTCAGAATAAAATGGATTTCTATTCGTTCCAAGACAAAATATATTTTATTAAACTTAAAAATTACTTAAAATTCTTCAAGAAATTTTTAAACACTTTCTTCACAGCACTCTTTTTAAACATATAATAAATACGTATAATAATATATATACCTCCAATATTAAGAAAATCGTATTATAAAACGTGCTGAATTGAAATTAATTATATTATTTATGCCTTAATAAAGAAAATATCTTGGAAATTTATTATTGTTATAATAGTTTATCAAAAATTATTATTTTGATAGAATTAAATAAATTGATCTAATATTCGTTTAATTAAGAATTGTAATTTTTTTAGAATGACATGAAAACTATTATGACTAAAATTTATTATGACTAAATATTTGTTGTCATAAATAATATATATAATACTCTTATTTTTCATCACTTTTTTAATTTTTGTAACATTTTTAATAGTAAATAGCAGATAAATGTTTGGTAACGTTTTATAATAGTTTAATAGATTTGAAAAAATTATTTAGGAAGAATTTATTAATATGAAAAACTTTAATTAAAATTTTTACATCTAAAAAATTTTGCTTTTTTTCAAAAACTAAAGTTGTTAACAATTGAAAGGGAAGTATTTATTAAAGTTGTGATTATTAATATTTTATAAATTATATACACTCAAATAAAAGTACTATTTATCATATTGTAGTAAACACACACAAAAACAAAATTTAAAATAGTAATTTGAAATATTTAGTGGTTAAATTATGTGAAAGTTTAATTTTTAGTATGTATATATCTGTGCGAGTTTCTATATAAAAAGAACTTTAAAAACTTTCTTATCTGATTTATTTTAATGGTTCGTTCATGTTCATTATTTTATTCAGTTCTGAATTTTCACTAACAAACAAATTTTTTGTTCACAACAACAGTAAATTAGAAGAATTTAAGGTTTAGTGTTTTTATGTTTATAAAAAAAATGTGATTAATTAAGAAGATTCTTCTTTGGTAATTAATAATAACCATACTTAATATTTTGTAAAACTGTTAAGATATTATCTCCCAATATATTTGCAACAAATGTGTTTCCTGTCTGGATACTAAGTTAGTTTGCTTAATCTCTCGATCTATTTTTTGCTCTTAACATTAATGAAATATTAGCTGTTGTCGTATGACTTTGTTTTTTGGTTTATGAAACTTGTGTAAATTAAATAAAAGGATATTAGTTACTTCGGTTGATCTACACAAAAGTTTCACGTGTTTTACAAACAGTATTACTTTAATATCAATTAATCTTTGAAAACTTAATTACAGAAACAACAGCTTATAAAAAATAAAGAAGTTAAAATATGAGTATTTTAAACATTGTAAGTCACTTTTGAATAAAAAGAATACGAGTGAAATTTTTTACAATTTGAGTTATGAATTTCTATAAGGATGACTAAAAGACCTCTCTTTCATGTTTTCTTGAAATACTTGGCACATATCTGTTCATGCAAATTAAGGAAATAAAAATTAACTTTATCTTTTTCCATATGCGTATTTGATTTGTTAATTACATTAATCATTAATATGCTATGAAATTATTAAACCATGTTGATTTTACTAAGGTGCATATTTCATGAAAACCGTAATTTTGTATGCACTATAAAAACACATATCACAAGATATATTAAGATAAGGTATTGATTCATCGATAATTCAAATTGAAGCTAAGATTACCTATAAAATCTGGTTTTTAAAAGTAATTTTAAGTATAAATTTGTTTATTAAAATAATTAACTTCTCATTTTACACTTATTGTAAATAAAAGAATACTAAAAATTAAAATCATTTTATTTTAGCTTTTTCCTTTAAAGAAGAATATTTTCTCAACTGGAGACACAAAATGCAGTAACTTTGTTTTAAAAATACTTATATTAGTTGCATATTGATTAAAACAAGGAAGGAATCTTTATTTATGTAGTTAAAATTACACAATTTGTTATCAAGTAAATATATCATTTAAAGCACCAACGGGAAAAATTTAGAGATTGTTAGATTTATTAAACTTTGTATTATTTTTGGATCTTTGTTATTATCCATTGCGAAAGAATATTCCTAATGTAGTAAAAGCGTGCCAAAAGAAGAGACTAAATATTGAGAACCACTATTTCTATCTTACTAGATGTAGCTAGATACCCCTGCCTCCTAATGATTTAGCAATAAATAGGTTTGGTCCTTCAGGTAGAGGATTAGACGAAGTCAACTAACAAATCCTGTCAAAAAATATTATTGTTGAGAACCCACTAACAAGACATGTAAAGTAGATTATCAAAATTGGTGATGGAAATAGACTTCGGAAATAGATTTACGATTTAAGGCTTGGCGCATGAATAAAAATTTTGAATATGTTTCACACTGATGTCATACGACAACTACAGAGACAAAGTAATACATATAAATTGGATATTTTTATGATTCAGGAGGTAAGATGAAGAAGGGAATCATTGCTGATTTGGAATTATACACTATTTTTAACTGTGCAAGTTCTTGTAAAAATATACAAAGTACTAGGTCTGTGATTAGAAGGGAAGTAAAGAGAGAAGAGAATGAGTTTTGAACAGTAAATGAAAGAATTTATATTTTAAAATTCAAGCCAAAAAATTTCTTTATAACTATATTCATTGTGCATGCATTTTCCGAAGATGCGGAGTAAATACTGTGGTGACTCATCACGACTTCTCTAAGAAATTGTGGTGACTCATCATATCCTTTCTGAGAAATTCTTGACCTTTTAAAAAAAAACTTGATTTCGCCAAGTAAAACTGAATATTGCGAAAGGAAACTAAAAACTTGTCAGTCAAATTTCTGTGCCAATATTATTAACTTCATGAAATGTACCCAAACAATCAGCACACTTTGTAAGCGTGGTTTATACATTCTCTCTGTGAGATCTGAAACGAACATAGAACACTTGCTCTCTAAATCTCATGCGAAGAGGATGCGCTAAATCTCTTTGATTCTATGTTGTCTGCAATAAATGTTATTTATTTTAAGAAATGCATTCTGAAAAATTTAAGCATCAACTAACTTGCACCATAATATTTTTGTGTTCTATATACTTTAATAAAAAATGTTTATTTATGGGGATATGTTTAAGTTTCAAATATTTAATAAATTTCCTAAACCATTCCTTGAATATATATAAAACTATCAATGTGTTCCTATTAAAATTCATTAAATGCATGATTTTGTTTTTAATATAATGTATAAAATTTATATTAAATACTATTCATAATAATGAAGGTTTTTTAATAATAGTTTTTAAAATAGTTGATTTTAGAAATTAATATATCAAATATTGAATTTATACTTTGAGGGAATTGTGCAACATTTGCATAACATATTCTAAATTTCATTGAAGAAAATAGCGAGAAAAGTTAATAGCCTAAATTAATTTAGAATGTACTTGAAAATTGGAAAGTTAATAATTCCTTTTGATATTTCAATATTTAATTAATATATATTAAATATTGAAATATTATGATAAACTTCAATAAGTTAACAATATTTAAATGGTAAAATGTTTTATTGTGTATAAAATTTTATGAAATTTGCTGCATTCTTATTATTTATTCATATTGTTAAAAAATATTCAAGAATGTGTTTTTGTGTTCTATATATGAATGTTTACATTGAAATACACACACACACACACACACACACACACACACACACACACACACACACACACACACACACACACACACACACACACACACACACACACACACACACACACACACACATACATACACACACACACACATACACACACACATACACACACACACACACACACACACACATATATATATATATATATATATATATATATATATATATATATATATATATAAAGTATGTAAGACCTTATTATAAAAGACATTATCTCTCTTTCATTGAAATTTGAATTAATTTATGTAATACATATTTTAATGAAACGTATTGTTTATTTACACTATAATTGCCCTTCAATTGTTAAAAATGAATCATTTAAAATCAGTTTAAAACTTTTCCTGAGTGATCATTTTATCGTTTCTTAAAAAAATAAAATATTAATGTTTAATAAACTGTATGACAAATAAGTAATGTTTTAAAGTTAAACTTTTCGTTGTGGACACTCTAAAATTACGAGTGTTATCTTTAATTACATTTTCAGACATGGATTATTGTTGTTAAAATTTATTCTAGATCTATTACTTTCTTCACAACTGAAAAATCTGCAAGCAATCTGTATCAATTTTATATAAATTAATTTGAAATTTGCTTTTAATAAAATAAAATCTTGAAATTGGAATGTATATCTAATTTCTGTTAAATTAGCTCATTATAATTGATTGAAACACTTCATTAATTTCTTATTCATCTTTTCCTCGGGTAATCAGTGAATACTTTACTAAGTAATAATTAAAAATATTTCAAGAAAGCAATAAGAAGAATATTTGTATCAACACAGGAGAGTCTCTCTTTAATTAATATCTGTGAGCAAATTTCATTTTCAACAATTAATTAAAGTTATTAGAGAAATGCTTATTAAAATCATCATTTTTATGAAAAATTGAAAGATTTTCTCCCTTAATTGAATAATAGTTAAAGAACTATTGTATCTTGATATATTTAAATAATTATATTTTAGAAAATTGCTATTGAAATATGTAAGACAATATATATAAAATATTTACTATATTTATTATTCTATTCATTACTGAATTGTTTGTTTTAGAATCAAACAAATATTTTAAAAATTAAAAAACATTTACTTGTTTAAAATAATTTTATACTTTGATTGCTTAAAATATATAATAAATTGCAATTACTTTTATAGGTAACTGAATAGAAAAGGAAATAAATTTAATATAAGACTCGAGTCTCTTGATACAAATCTCATATGGTTGTTTTTCACATAATTTAAAAAGAACATTTAATGGGTAATAACATTTTGAGTTAATTGATGTTTATTTGATATAAATAATTAGTTTAAGGCACTGAAATTGGCATTTTGTATGAAAAGCAGTGATTAGTATTGGCTTACATTATATGCACTAAAATGTGTAACATTTCTCTAAATTTGCAAGTCAAGTTGTGAAAATCTCAAGAAAAAAATAATAGGGTTTGTTCAAATTTTATTGCATTATTCTACTTCTTATTGAGAGTATTTAAATAAGAGGAAAGAAACAATGTAAAATGCAGGCAAATCTGTCAGTTTTAGAAGATCAAGCATTCTTTAGGAATGTAACAAAATGTGCACACTAATTCATTGAAATTTATTTGCAATCCAGAATTTTTATTATTATAAAATAATATTTTTGTAATGCGTTTTATAAGTTTTATAAAATTTAACAAAATGTGTAATATTTTGTTGTATGAATGAATTTAAAAATTATGTTTAAAATGACACTTACTTTAATTCATTTTGAATACCACTCTTTTACCATTAATAATGAATAATATTAATTTGAATAATATTATATGTGTTCATCGTAATAAGAAAAATCAAAGACTGAGTTCAATTTTAAACAAAGAATCTTATTTTTATGCATGGAAACGCATAAATTTGCATGCATGTATATAAAATTTTCTTACAAAAATATTTAAATTTTGATAGATTTCAGAAGCATGCACGAAAATTCAATCCTCATACTCAATTTCATAATTTTAAAATTCGATCTAAAATAAAAAAAAATTCACGGGTTTTTTATAACGAGATAACGTTTTTTTTTCTAAAGATTAAATATCTGTTGTTGTTGGCATTTCTTCTTCAAAGGTCTAACATTTGTCAGATTAACTCCATAAAATTGTTGATAGTCATATGGAGGAAGTAATGCGCACCTTCTGTTAAACCGAGGTCAGAAGCAGCCATGGACATATCCAAAGGTAGAAGTCTGTTTATGTTTCATTGCCTACAGGTCTTAACTAAACGTTATGGTACGACTTCACGTCATGGGTGACCCTGCCAGAAGAATTTTCTCCCAACGTACTTCATCTGTTCCGCCCAGGTACACCCCCTCGCCGACTTTGAGGCGACGTGCAGTACTTGAGGGGGGTTAAGTATCTAATTGCAATATATTAGTCTTATTTAGATATTGTATTCATATTCGATACATACATTGAATTTGTATGTTTATGACATATAAGTATCTTATATTTAAATCTCTTCAAAACTCTTTTTCCTTTCAAGGAGTTACATTTTTTTCAAAAACAAAAATGATTTTTTTGTTAAACTTGTCAAAAATAAGCATATGTGAATAGTTTAATAAATAAAGTTGAACAATCTTAAATGATACATTGATTAAATACTGATTAAATATTGTAATGATTGTAAACTGAAAAACATAATGCGAAATTACATTTTAGTTTATACTTCAGTGTATAATTTATTCATTTGATATGAATTTCATTGCTCATTTTTTTCAATTAATAAATTTTAAAAGAAATTAATTTTTATTTTTATGACATGGTATTAATTTAGTGACATTTATAATATTTGAATTTATTATTAAATTTTTTAAATAATAATGAAGTAAATTACTATTCATTTTGATTCATACATTGCTGGTCATTGTAAATTCACACCATGAAGAAAGCATGCAAATACCACTAAATTTATAACATGCATCAGTTGAAGTGAGATATGCAAACGATTAGAATTCAGCTTAGACTCACATCACACTATCCCGTGGTTCCACTTCAAAGAAGAATGTAGGACTTGGAGATTCTAAGCCTTCAAGTTCAGAAATTGTGTTTTTCCTGTGATTTTTTCAAAAAGAAAAGATCAATTATGCCTCGTAAAAATCAGCTATCACTTTTTCATCGAGTATCCGACTTCGACAGAGGAAGAATAGTGGCCTACCGAAATTGCGGACAATATTTCAGAGAAATCGGTTGTCGTGTTGAATGAAACCAAACAACTGTAATGCGAATATGTGATCTTTCAAGCAAGATGGATCGATATGATCGTATCCACCTCAGTATTCCACTTCACATGATGACCGACAAATTGTGCGCTTAGAAGTGACGACTTATTCAGTTCCATCATGAACCATAGCAGAGCATATTCAGCAGAGCACAGCGTACCATTCGTCGCATTCACAGTAGAGTGGTCTCACCGCAAAATGTCCATTGTTTCGTTTACCCTTGACGCAGAACCACAGACGTCTCCTTTGCCAATGATACGATGAAAGAAGTATTTGAAAGGCATAATGAAATTGTCTTTACTGAAGAGTCATACTTTTATCTGCAACACCACAATGGCCGCATTCGAGTCTGGATCCTGAACAGCTGCGTTATGATCCGACACACCGGTCCTGTAAAGGTTATTATGGTATAGGGTGATATTGAATAACTCTCTGGTACTTCTCTAGTACGCACAGCCGGTACTTTAAATAGCCAGTGGTACATTTCCGAGGTGTTATAGCCACTTGTTCTTCCTTCTTCAGGGCATCGCCACAGCCATATTTCAGCGGGATAATGCACGATCACATGTGGAACACATTGTCCAAGGTTTCTTCGTCAATCGTCAGATTGAATTGCTTTCCTGGCCGGTTCATTTTCCGGATCTTTCGCTTATAGAAAACATGTGGTCCATGGTTTCTCAACGATTGACCCAGCTGGCATCCCTATTAATGTAGTTGCTTATCAACAATACACAACTACTGACAAGTCAAGCAATTTAGTGTTGATAAATTTATGACAAATCAGAATGCGAATGTTTTTTTCCGAAATTTGAAAATAATCAATATTAACACTGTCATTCAAATGAGAATAGTCTGAATATTAATAAAGACTGTTTTATGTAAAATAATTCTTTATTTGAAAAAAATGTTCAGTGGAAATGGTGTTTTTCCTATATTTTATAAATGAAATTTTATAATAGTTAAAGTAAAGTACCTGATACAAAATAATCTATACATGTGAGGTACTTATTTAAAGCTATTGCTAAACACTGATATTTCCAGAAACTTTATTTATTTATCGGATTTTGCAATGAAATTGCAAAAATGATATTTTAGCGGTATTTTGACACAATCATTCAGATTCTAATTTTCCTTTGATCAGACTGATAAATTAAATCTATACAATGTTACACAATTTATCAATATAATAAATTTACATAATCCCTTTTATTTTAACTTACTAAAAGTGGCAGCTGCATTGTTATTATAATTATAAAAGAACTTTTTAATTAAAGCTTTATGTGTGTGCTTAATTGTGTTACAAAATTATTGGAATGAGTTTCTAACATTTCTAATCAATATATCTAAAAGTATTTATATTACACTGTATTTTGTAAGCAAAATGTTACATTTTGAAGTTCTAATATTCCTAAACAATATTCAACAAGAGCTTTATACTCAGAAATTTATAAATGAATATTATTTAAAAATCTTTAAAAAATTATAGATTTTTTTCTATAATTTAGGTGAAAAGCTCTTATAGATTTTTTTCGCATATATATGTAAAATATATAAAATTTCAACATCAATAAGAGTGAAAAATTTTGCTTCATAATTTTTCACTATTAATGGCTTACGTGATATCAATGGAAAAAGCATCCTATCCTTATTATGAAAACGTCCTGTTTGGAGAAGACGGATAGTAAAATCAGCCATAATATTAAGCTCTTATATTGCTCTCAGCGATATTTGCTTATCACAAAAAAGAAAATCTTGAAAATTTTCAAGTATCTAATATGCTTCACAGACTTAATGTTCATTTCCACTGAAATCAAAATATTAATAATTATCATGACATTGATTCCCAACGTATGTGGAGTCATAGAAATAGAGAAACAAATTTATTCTCAAGCCATAAGAAATATACCTTCTTTAACAAGTTTGAAAGCTATCAATTTTGTTTTATTACATTAGTTCTGGAACCTAGAAATATCATTGCCTATAGCAAACATACGAATGCGTGCTATATTTTAACAATCATAGATCTAATGAAATTCGTATATTAATACTGAATGTTTCAAAAATATATCAAAATTATAAAATATATTTAAGGAATTAAGAAGTACAAAAAAAAATGACAATAATTTATGCAAAAATATTTCTAGAAAAAAATTTAATTCATAATCGTTTTGTGTAGAACATGAAGATTGAACAAAATTTTATCAAGTGTTTTTATGAATAAAATTTTTCTCTTCTATTTCTTATAATAAATTTATACATTTTCAATTATTTCTTAATTTTTTAACATAGCATATATGTTTAAGTAGGATTTAATATTTTTCATATTGTAAATGGTATAAATTTTTAAAACAGTTAAATATTTCAAATATAGAAACGAATGATAGCATAGGTGTAACTTTGTTCTGAGATTCGAAGGAACAAATTGTGACTAATTGTGCTTGTAGTATGTCATTGCTGGAAAATTGGTTTATCAATTTAAAATAAATTAATTTAAAGAAAAATTATATAACTAAGTAGTTAAATTTAAAAGGTCATAAGAGCATTTTTATTATATTCAGACTTCCATATTTCCATTTCTTTAATTTATGTCAATTATTAATAGGTATTTGTAAAAAACTGGTGTAATTTTAATTTTAATCATGCATTTTAAATATGTATTATGAATGTAAATTCACATAAATGAATAAATATTCAATTATTTATAGTAATTAATATAAAATTTTTCCAGAAAATAAAGGATAATCGTAAATGAATGCAAAAGTGCAAGTAATATTATGCGCTAAATTTACTTATTATGTAATAGCATAAAAAAACATGTAAATTATAATTTTTTAAAAATTTGATCATGTATGAAAAAGTGAAAAAAAAATCTATTTAAAAAACTGTATTCATGACAATCAAAAATATGATTTTAAAAATTAATTTGCAACGAAAATATGCCTGCATTTTAAATTTAGGTTATGAATTTTAAGTACATTAAGAAATAAAATTTTTAATGTACTTCTTATATAAGTGAATTACTTTCTCCTACATCACATAAATTAAATATATGCATATTTCCCAATATTTTTTTTGTTTCATTTAATTTTGAATGTATATGCCCTATGTTTATGAAATATCGAAGAATATGAATTAAAATAATATTTCAGAAGGATGTAAAGAATATCATATATATATATTATTTTGTAATATCCTTCTCTGAAGAAATCATTAAGGTCTTATTTCTTGTTGTATATGACTGAAAAGCGATGGAACAATTTCAAAGATTAAAACTCCATAACACTCTAGCTTAGTCACAGGAAATAAATTTTCCAGGCACATATTCTTAAGCTTGTTTAGATTACATTCGTTAATGACGTAGAATACTACAAGTATAATGGAACCATTAAATAGCATTCCTTATTCTCTGAAACACGTAAAGATCATCATGAGAAAATAACACACTTTGGCTAAATTACCCGGAACTTCTACTCCTTACCCACTTTGTTATTATGAGGCTCATTTGCTCTTTTGATGGCAGATAGCTTGGGCTACTGTTATAGTGATCATATAGAGAGAAAATGAGGGCTAATATTAGAATATGTATAAAATGTTTTGCACATAAGGCATAATTTTCGAATTTAAACAATAAAGTGGTGAATATATATATTTTGTTTTAATAAATATGGTCGGAATACATTCTGTATCTTAAAATCACATTTCTGACTAAATATTTCTGTAACTGATGTAGGATTCTGAAATGTATTTAATTCCATGGAAATATTTTTTATGGATTTTGTTATTATTATGTTTTTAATTTTAATATAAAATTCATCTGAAAATTGGGAAATCTAATATATCCATATTAATCATCTAATTGCTGAAGATGAATTTAAACATAAACGCTTAAATAAATATAAAAATTGATTGATAATTATGAAAATTGATTAAATTTCTTCATTTAAGTTTTGTTTTTAAAAAGTGCAACAATATTTCTTTGGACAAAAATAAAATAATTTCCCTGTAGTGGATAAAATTCACAGTAGTTGATAAAATGCAAAACGATCAGCACAATGCGTTGTGTGCCATAAACGTCTATTTATCACTGAGGGTGCCTTCTGTGTTGCCAAAAGCATTAGAACAAGAGTCATGAACAATAAGATTGAAAACTATTCAGGGAGTAAAGCCAATCAAGTCTAACTCTAGATTTTAAGTGAAGTCTTAATATAAAAATTACAGGAAATAATCCTCTCAACAAAAAAGAAAAACTTGTTTAGAGGTAACATATTTATCTGTTAAGGTGGTAACATGCTTAATAGTACTATTCACTATCGAGACTTTCAAGATGATACAATCACTTTTGCGCGATGTTGCACTAAAATAATCTTTTCTTAAAAGAATTTTCTTTAAGGTACTATTGATCATCACATCTATTTCGAGAACAATAATGCTATATTCGTTATTTCATTATGTTTGGATGTTGCAGATATATTGCCATGTAAATCTATTCAATGCATCAAATAATTGAAATGATCCTCTTATTTAAATTCAATCACGAGTTAGATATTCTATGGATATGTTTTGCTTCTGCCAACCTTTTTAGCAATGATCTTAGAGGTGGGACTGACATTACATATGTATATGAATAGCCGTCCTACTTATTATTGTTAGCCTTGCTTAGCTTACAGATAGTGTAAGTCTTGTATAGTGATCAGATAAAATAATATCCTTCATTTGAGTGTGGATTTCTCTGATTAACATTTCTTTTTATAATTTGAATGATTTTTGCAAGTTTTATTCATTGTTCATAAGATCTTTTATTTACGATACGTTAACATTTGGGCTTACTTAACACACATTACCCTACTTTAAGACAACCATTTAGTCCATACTTTTCATAACATAAATTCATTTGAAATTTTAATGCCAATAATTTAATTCGGAGTGATTCAGAATTCTGATATATATATCAGTAAATATAAAGGACATTCAGAAGATAGTTATTTTGGATAAATGCCCCATCATTTATCCGTATGATCACATTATCTTTGAAAATATAACTGCAATCCAATTCCAATTTAATATAATGAAGCAATTGGAATAGTTTGCATCCAAATATGTTAAACGATATTTTTTCAGTTTATCATAAGTATATTCTTCCTTGTTTATATAGCATTTTTCTTCAGTTGTAGAAACATATTTACCAGTGCCCATATCTTGATGTAAAGCATAAACTTGCATACTAATGAAGAATTCCTGATGAAAAAATTTGAATGTTCATTGATTTGGTGAATGTATGTATGATTGTCTTCCTGTAAATCTTTTAAGTATCCATTATATTTGTATTGATTTGCATATGAAATATAAAGCAAATATCAAAGAGAGGTCATGAGATATGTGGAGTGATTCTATGAAAACAATTGCTAATTTATTACATAAATAAGACATTAACATGCCTTAATTCCCCATTTCGCCTAATTAAATGTTGATTATTAAAACCTTTAATCTGAATATATATATATATATATATATATATATATATATATATATATATATATATATATATATATATATATATATATATATATATATATATATATACGCATGCTTTATAACAATGTAAATTTTAAGAATTATATATAATGATATTTCCCCCCATATACACTTAACATTACAAAATGTATTCTTGAAATTTAAAATTAATACCTATTCTTTCTGTTGAACATTTAGAATGATTTTGAAAAATAAAGGAAATATCTATCTATCTATCTATCTATATATATATATATATATATATATATATATATATATATATATATATATATATATATATATATATATATGTCATTTGATTTTATCTGAAAAAAATTCAATTAACAGTTAATGAATGCTGTTATTTGAAATTTAAATATTTTATAATTATATATACTTAAATAAAGTTGTTGTAGTTTATTAAACTTATTTTAATGTTTAATATAGTACATTTTTCTTCGTTTGAATAAGTAATAATAGATTTTAATAACAATATAGCTCATAAATGAATTAGAAAAAATCTATGTAGCTTTCTTTTTTTAGTATATGTTTAAAGTATGTTTGCTAATAATCAAATAAATATTGCATTATAATGAATAATCTACTTTTTTTCGGACTATAATCTGGTTTTCGAGTATTCATAATATGATTTGAGAAAAATAATTACTCCATAAGAATCTAAATTACACGCTTAAAATCTTTTTGTATTGATAAACGCTTAATATTCATCACAGAGATGTGATAAACGCTTAATATTTATCACAGAGATTAAGTTTGAATGAAATACTTTCTCATTATTTTGCATTATTTCAGTACACTTATTTTTGACTTCTGTGATACTAGAAAATAAATATGTATGTAATGTATATTTCAAAAAATGGATTTATTTTGTTGAAAATTGAATTATAATTTAATATTTAAGCAAAATAAATTAACATAAGCCAAGAATAAAAAATGTTTTTAAAAAAGTTATAAAATAAAACATTAACAATTTATTACATGCAGAATGAGAAAAGGTAATAATTAAAAGTTCTCAGCAGAGGTGGCATGTGTATTTTGTTGCAAAATATATTTTTTGTTTAAATTGTAACTTAGCATTTATGTTTCATATCGTAAAGATATGATTTTAGTATATTTATATGGATTATAAATGCAATATTTTTTTTTTAATTTTCAAATAAATATCTAACAAAATATAAAATTATATAAAATGAGTTACAAAATTATTTTATATTATTTCTTACCACCAACATGAACTATTACTTCAGAAACTTTTAGTCATTAAAATATTTGCTTGTTGAACTATCATTTGTAGAGACACGCATTTTGTTATGCATAAAACTGATTATCTAATTAAATTCATAATTTGGTTATTTTTGAAGTACTTTAAAAGTCTTCTAGTTGTGCGATTAGTAATGTTACAAATTACATTTTGTAAATATTACACCATTGTAAATGTTAATTATGTAATTGCATATTAAAAGTCTTTTTCAGCAAAGAATTATCTGAAAATTATTAAGATGTTTTAAAAATTATCCATTTTACAAAATTTAATTTTATGATACGTAATGACACTTAAATATTATTTCTTATATATGGAATTAAAATTAAAGTCTTATGTACAACATAACTTTAAATACACGATTTTAAATTAAAGTGTTGCTCTTTGCTTAGAATTTCCTACGTTCTCTCTCATTACGCTTCAATTAAAAATAACACTATTTTACTTTTGAGAATTGTAAAATAAAAGTGTTTAATCAAAATAAAAAAGAATAACTGTAACCCCATTCTAAAAGTTCTAAATCAACAAAATCAAACTGGTTATATTTCAGAATTACTTTTCTAAAATACTGACTATTGAAACAATTATCATTCAACGGTTGTAAATATATTATATATATAATATTTTTTAAAATATGAATTAGATATTAATTTTTTAATTTTTCATTGAACACTCAATGTTAATGTCAAAATATGTTTAATATAGCATTGATGTGTTTTATTTTAACGATTAGTATACATGAAGTATATACTAATCGTTAAAATAAAACACATCAAACACATAATATGCATATCTTTTCTGCTGAAAAAATTAAACTTTTTTAATTATAAGGGTAATGAAGGAAAATTATGAATGAAAGAAGGAAAATTTTAATATTATTTATAACTTAAATTAGTAATAATTTAGCAATGAAATATCTGTGCGGTTTTGATTTAATATTATGCATTTGAATGCCTCAAATGCATAATATTAAATGCATTTGAATGCATTTATTCAATGATTAAATACATTTATTCATTGCATTTAAAGAGTTTTTTTTTTTTTTTTTTTTTTTTTTTTTTTTTTGAAAAGTAATATATATATTTAAATATATTTACATTAAATACATCTATATTTATTTCTCTATGTAATGTATTGAGTTGTTGTTGTTGTTACTAATGACACTTGGACAAGCCAAGCTCGCTATGCCTCTGCTATGCGAATTTAAGTCAATTGGGGGTTTGTTTGTTTGTTTGTCGCTCAACGGTCATTTTTTGCACACGAGGGCTAAATAGACCGGGACCTATGGTTTAAAGTGGATTCCGAACCACTACAAACATCCATGCCCAAGGTGGGATTCGAACCCACGAACTGTTGAACCAAAGGCAAGAGCGCTAACCATTCGGCTGCCAGCTCGGCAAGTCAATTGGGGGAGCCTTTCGTTTAATGAGAGCACCATAAAGGTGAAAGTACGACTTTTGCTTTTCAAATCCTCCGATAGATGGAAGCACCAGAGGATCTACTCTCTCAATTTTGGCATTGATCTGATAGGGGAGTAAATTTCTCCAGACTATTTCACCCATGGTAACTGCTCACCGACCGACCACAGGATTTTCGATACCTCAGATTATGACCTGACACTCTTATGAGATGTATATAAATCTATAAATACTGAAATATTCTTTTTGTCATGAACATTCACAGAAATTAAATCACAATATGAACTAAATCTCATTTCTTATTTAAAAAAAATAGAAATTTTTGTTTTATTTTGGAGTGTAATATATCCTCTAATGGATATTTAAATTAAACTCTCCTATGAACAATGTTCATAATTTTCAAATTTTCATTCTGATTATTTCTTGATAATTTTGTTTAATTCTTTTTGCTCACACAAGTAGATTCCGTTCTCTATTAATTAAAACCAGTCCTGTCAGCTCTGCTTCAAGAATTGATCTTGTATAGATATTCTTGTTTTGATTTTAGAATTCAGGCAAGGGTATCCTAAATTAAAAAAAATATTAATAATATTTATCATTTTATAAATTCTTGATTCAAATCCAAATTAGACTATTTAATTTAAAACACAGACAGCTATTATGAATATAGATCGAATATATACTTATCTCCCAAAAGAATACGAAAAGCTAATTTAATAAATTTCATTTGTGCACGCAATTGCTTTATTTTTTAAAACATTGTAGTAATTTCCAAAAACTGCTATGTTAAAACAGCTGCATTTAAAATATGTGCACTTTAATACATTAACTATTATATAAATGATCTCGATGAATTTTTTCTGATATTATATTTAATTAGTAAACAAATATTTATGACTTATATTAATATAGTTGTTAATACTTTATTTTATTCAGATATGTATTTCAAATTGTCACTTTATTATTATTTTTTATTATTCAATGTTTGGAGTACCACACTTGAAATATTTTATATTTCAAGTATCGCATTACGTAGTTAGCCGGCGATCTAAGTAAATCACCATATATGGTTATTTTAATCATTAAAATCAAAATTTCTGACATATATAAAAGATATTATTAATAATTTAAGAAATCCAGATATAATGTTTTGAACCTTTATTTTTATTGGATTTAGTAACCACATTTCAAATATAGAGTTTTTCAATGAATAAATTATTTTCTTTTAATGTGAAACTCTGAGAGCAAATAAGACTAAATATTATTCCTGCAACATTATAACTATTAAGAACTAATGAATATACATTTGATTGCACAAGGGTAATATGCATGAGAGTTTCTTAAATGCCACAATGATTACATAGGAATATATTAAAGTAAACCCTCTTTATGGGTTAAATTTACTTATTTGAAATATGGTAACTGTTTCAATCACCAGTAACATTTGAAATTCATATGAATTCCGAAACCAGGCTGAAATGTAAATGACTTAGCAAAGCATTACACAGAGGTTTAAGATTTTCTGGATACAGAAGTACATAAATAAAACATGTAAAATCTATTGAGAAACCTAAGTGAATTCCAACCTCTTTACGACAGATGTTAAAGAAAATGGAAGAAAGATAATTTCAGTTCTGAGATCATTTTTAGAGAATATCAGAAAACATTATAACTATTTAAAGCTGAAAATATTTAACTTATTATAAAAGTATCCTTTTTCTCTCATTTATTTTTTATTTATTTTTAAAATTGAATTTTTAATTTTTTTAATTAGCTCAATCCTTAGATATATATTCTAATACATTTCCCTGCATCTTATTATAACCTCTGTTTTTTAATTAGAAATAAAAATAATATTCATTAAATGTTAAACAAAATTAAATTTATAGGTTGAAAGAAAAATAATTAATCAATTATGAAACTTAATTATTCGATTTCGAATTTGTATAACAATAATAAAGTCAGAGACAACTAATTTAAAAAGTAACAATTTACAAATATTATTACAATTTAATTAAGTATTCAAATGTAGATAACTTATTATTTAACATTTAAACATAATATTATATGTATATTAAAATATATTGTAACGTAACATTTGTTACTCAAATTTTTATATTTATGCCTAAATGTATGTTTAAAAATATTATTGAAAAATACTAAACATATAGCAAATATGTTAATCAAGATTTATATCCAATAAGTTATGGAAAGATTTGCTTAATTTTTAATGATAAATTGTAATTATTGGTATATAATAATTATAGAATATTAAAAATAAAACTGAGCTAATTAAAAAACTGAATTTATCATTTTTTAAAAACACTTATACTTTAATTTCAAAATTAAATCACCAAGTTTCGTAAATAAAGCTATTATTTGAAATATTTCGAAAAATTTTATCCTGTACTTTATGAATATTTTTAAATAAAATAATTGCTTTTTAATAAATATGAAAATAATTTATCATTTGCGTATCATAAAAACTAAAATTTAATATTTAAATTAAACAGATAAAAATACAAACATTATTCAAATTTTAATTCTAAATTTTCATAAATTTCAGATATTTAAAAGGATTTTTCGAACATAATATCTGTGAACTTTTTTTAAATTTTATTTAAACATTCCTAAATGGATGATTAATAGAGCTGCTTACATATTTCTCAAATGAGGATCTGGCAAGTCAAAATCTTAAAGATTCGTATGATTCATTTGAAGAAAAAATATACGACATAATGCTTCCATTTCTTTTAGAAGAATTTAAATGTGAATGTTATATATTTTATTAAATGTCTTCAACAAAGCAAAAGCAAAAAAAAATTAGTTTTACTTAGGTAAATTGTTGTTGTTTCCAATCCTTCAGAGATCTTGTGGCAACTGGATTAGATGCATGAAATCGTGAACCGTAGCGAAGTGGAGCACCAGCTCTGGATTTGTGCAAACATTCCCAGGAGCAAATCCCGAACAATCTAGGATGTGACAGAGGGGAGCTGACTTCAGATTGCTTTTTGTACACTGTGAAAGGACCTTGCGCCCAGATTCTTTTCAGATGCCCATTAATAAGTCTTGAAACGGCCATTTGCTCATGTATGTCCCCCTCGAATTCTTAAACACCCTCGGAATCTAAGGTAAATTTTTAAAAATGGCAATAAAATATGATTTACCTTTTTATAGAGTAGAAAACTCTTCTTTACCCAAGCCCCAAATTCAAAGAAGGATTTATTCCTAAACTAAGTTTTGGTTTTGTCACATGTCTTGAAATCTATGAAGGTTTCTTCCTTGACCATTGAGATTCCTTCGACATTAATATGAAATGGATTTTTAATTCCTTCATAACTTGCTATCAGTTTGCCATCAGTAAGAAAATATTTATTAAGAAATTTTGACATCATGGCTAAATAATATTCAATGGTTGTAAAAGCAATTTTTACATGTTGCTCTTCAGCCCTGTAAGTTTCAACTCAATCACATACATTTGTACACCTAGTCAGATTTTGCTGCTTTAAATGCTTGCTAAACAATTCTAATTATCTTTAAAAAGCGTTGACTTTTGATCATAATTTTATTGGATATCATATTATTAAATATCATCACTGATATTTAATACACGCGTATTTAATCTTTAGTGCTGAAGATTCAACTAATAAAAGTTCTCGAATAAGTTGATCACACACACAAGTAGCCCATTTTCATCCCAAATAAACCTTCGCGAAATTTCTTCCTATCTGATTTCTCCTTCTAGGAAAATAGCAATTTCTTCTCTTAATTCATAAACATGTTGTAAAATCCTCTCACATGATAGCCATCTTGCCTAGCAATAAATTACTAACAAAAATTTGTGCTGAAACCATATCTTAACAAAGCGTTGAACAATTTCTTGATTTCAAGGCTCTCATTCTTATGTAAATTACAGCGGTTACTGTTATAGTATAACAATATTCAGACCAATACTCATTTCTTTGAAAGCCAGAGCCTCTATGTGAATCAAGGATATGTCTAAACACCCTGTGTTGATTTTTCTTAAGCTGCTTACGAAATTTGGAACATTCCGGACATTGAACGATCATCATTGGTTCATATCTCAATGCAGTTTTTTCTTTGCTTGTATTGTTCATAAAATCATTTAAGATATCAAATAATACTAGTGCTGTTGCTTTAAATTCTATTGATATGCAGAAAATCAGGTATTCTGCAGACATATCATTAAAAAAATTTAACATAGGCAGTAAAATAAGCATATTTATTGTTATCTTTTGCTTCATAAAGCTATATCGGAAATAAATTCGTTCGTAACTTTGAGAAATGTTGACAGTGTATATCTACAGCTACATCACCAATTCCACGGGAAACAGTAAAATTTTTCCAAAAAAAAGAAAAATATAAATAAATAAATAAATAAATAAAATAAAATAAATAAAAAATAAATAAATAAATAAAATAGATTTTAACATCATTTCAATTTGAATTCAAAGAATTCACTGGGTTTGTTCACGTACTCTCTATGAAGTGTTTTTAAATGTGGCTTTAATTCATTAGATTTCATGTTGTCTATTACCAATATTTTTGAGCAAATGATACATAAGGTCATTTTTTCTTCATTTATTTTAATTAATTTCACTAACTTTCTTTTCTCCATCAGAAAACACTTGGTCACACATGTGAATGCTAAGACGACATCTTGTAGTAATTGAAACTTCTCGCGAAACCACTAGAACATCAGACATGGTGGAGAAAAGAGCCATAAAAAACCACTGAATTCTTATTTTATCATTGCTGAAGATGAATGTGATCAAATCTCCTTAAATTTCAAAATCATTGGTCATTTATAAAATTTAAAATTAAGTTCATAATATAGGTTTAGCGCAAAAAAAAAACTGAAAATTTATCATTAATTATACATTTAATGTTTGTGCGAGGAGCGATGAAAATTGATTAAAAATTGGGTCATGAATATTGAAAGATTGTGAAACTCTCCCTTAGCGTTTAAATCGAATCCGACATGAAAACATCAGCTAGGGAAGCCTTGCATGCTTTGAAGTAAATACAGCGTCAGTCTGAGTGGGATCCCATGCAAATTTTCACTGTCAAGTGAATGCGCGACTTGACTGCCCAAAAATGAATACAGATAGTGAATACAGTTTACTCTAACCGAGATATTTAGCAAACATTGACTTTCATTTACAGATTGTTCATTCATACAGTATTAATATACTGCAGTTGTAAGAACTTGTAAAAGTGTTGTCTTTTCAATTAATTTATTAAAACTCTCATTTTAGCGCACAGTAATTAATTGAAAAGGACCCTTTAAAAAATCAAACAATCCTAATTCTTTAACACCCGAACATTTGATTCGGATAATTGGGAGTTTTAGTGTATAATGACAAAAATATATAATTTTTTGAACAAATTTCAAGCATTTCACACTTTACCTAAAGAAATAGAATTAAAATAAGAAAATGTATTTTAAATATTTATTGTACGCATAGAATTTTTAACTTTTTAAAATATATTTTATAACATTGGCATTTATTAAAAGTATTTTATTGATATTTTTTTTTCATTTGTATAACAGACTAGTTGTTTTTATCATAAGTAAATATATTGATAATTTATTCAAAAATTGTTGTTGCTATATACATTTTTATATTTATTTAGATAGAAAAATAAATAATCACACAAGGAACCTTTTTTTTACGTAAGAGAATTTCTAAAAGCATGAAATACCATTGTAGGTTACAAAATTTGTGACCAATAAGAAACATTCTTTACATAAGCAACCAATTAGAAATAAAATATCATCAAAAATTAAAAGTATACCGTTGACATTTTCTTAAAAATTATGTGACTGAGGTATTTTTATGTGAGAAAAATATTTTCTTAGAGTAACTATAAAACATTTATTTATAAAAAGAGCACAATCGCAATTCAAGCATGAAAAAATTGTAATAAAGTTATTATTTTTTAGATTTTAATGTAGGCATCAAAATGCAAAATATTCTATAAAAAGTGATGTACAAAAATTTTAATAAATGTTAAATTCCCTTCAAACAATAATGATGTGAAAAAAACTAATTTTATAAACTGCGAAAACTTTGCTTTGAAGAATTTTATCATATTTTAGACACGTAAACATTGTTTAAATTTATCATGTTATTGTGAGTTTAATTAATAATAAATGTATTCTAAATGATATTTTATATGCATAATTTTAATCACAACGTTTTAATATAGATTAACATAATATAATTATAATTAAATTTCTTTTAGAAATATTTACTATTTTCAACAATGATTTAAGCATTAAAATAAAATTATTTAACAATATGATTTGCTAAATAAAATAATGTCTGTTGCAATAGCTTTTTTTATGTTCTAGCGTCAGACGTGTTTTTAAAAATTATGCTATTAGGGCAATATTAATTCCATAGAAGCAGCAAATCTCAGAAATATAAATTGATCCGTAACAAATCATACCAATGTCAGCCAACACTATCCGGAAGTGACTAATTCAAACTGGGCTCACGTAACTACTATACAATTGTTTTGGGAATAACTGATATTATAGATACATTGTTTCACATTTAATGATGACATGATCATGATGGACAGCCCTACTGACATGAATGCTATTTTTGATGAGAAATTCTGATAATAAGGTCATTTCTCTATAACAGTTGATTTAACTGCACAGTACCTGACGAAATGAATCAGTAAGCTCTTTTTAGCAATGTAGCTGGAATTATCACTCGCTTCTTATAATTTCAGTTACACATTATTAAAATCTTATTTTACTCCGTTATTTTAAACATTGTGGAAATATCAATTTATTACTGTTGTACATTTCCTATATAAACTTCAATACAATTTGTTTTTTAAAAAATATTTAATTAATTAATTTCTAACTAGCAAACAATTGCATTCAATTTAAATATATATTTAAATATATTGAAATTACAATTAAAATAATAATTCCTCAATATAATTTCATAGAAATTCCTGATCAAATTCTCTTATCGTAAACTTTTATTTCTTTTTACAGTTAATGAACAATTATGAATAATAATATACTTTTAGATTTGCTGTATTTTCGGTAAAGTTAGGCACTTTTAGTAAACAAAAATAATAAAAAATAGAAATGTACTTTTAGAGTGTGTTAGTACTATTCTGAAATAATTAAACTATAATAATATCTTCTTCGATTGATGCAATCAAATCGAAGGATGAATTGTTCAGTTGTTTTAATGCTAATAAAATAAATTTGTTTGCAATATTGTGTTTTGTACTTTATTAAGTCTTACATTCTAAAATAAAACGGGTTGAAATTATTATTTAATTATTACTTGTAAGATTTAAAACGTCAAAGAATTACAATGTAAAAGCTTCGTAGATAAGCCAGATACAAACGGTATATTAACATTGTTCAAGGTGACATGTATGGATGAAATTATTAAAAACAATATGAATTAAAAAAATTGCAAATATTTACGAGTGTATTCCAGGTATGTCAGAGACCAAATAATATTCAGAATGTGCATCTTTATTAAATTATTCACAAAATATTTAATTATATCAAAAAAGAAACAGACATTACTAAATCGTAATTCAAATCCATATTTAGCTACAGAACAAACTGAAATTGAAAGTAAATTCCACTTAGAAATGAAAAATGTATGCTGCTACAATAATCAAGAGAACTAATTTATTTTAAATTATTACTACTAATCTTTATTTTTATTTTGTTTTAAAATAAAATTAATTATTTTTAACTATGGAAGACAAATTATGATTAAAATTAAGCAATATTAGATATAATTAATAATAAATATAATCCCTAATATACGCTTATTATTGATACTTTGTTACCTTTTACGTTAATTTCATTAATAGAAATTAATCACTTCCTATAAAAATATATTAAAACATGTTTTAGAACAATATTTTACAGGAAAAATTATAAGAAGACAAAATTTTAGTAACATTATCTGTATTACAATATGCATAATCGTCATAACGAAATTTTAACTATTTAACTTAAAGTAAAAAAAAAAAATAAGTATTAAAATAATTATTATTAAGTATAATACTAGGAAACTATATCATAGTTTTTATGCAAATATTTGGCTTAACTGTTATTTTAAGTAACCATGTATATTTTCCCTTGATGAGATTTGTTCAAATCAGCTGGAATCAGGATTAGATTTTAACAGTATTAAATATTTACATAATTTTATAGGACTTAAAAAATCAATTATGAATTTTGTAATAAAAAGAAGAGATATTTTTGCAATTGTAATTTCTGTAGTAATTACATAATTTATCGAAAAATTAGATATAATTTCTTAGGAGTTAAATTTAAGTTTTTACAATATTTATTTTTTTATATTTTGAAAAATAATTTTTATGTTTATCTTTTAGCATTTATTTCGATTTATTTTTAATATGTATATTTCGTTATATATTATGTTGTTCATAAATTTCTTTCTTCATATCATTAGATATTATATTATAATAGAATACTTCATAAATATTTTGTCAAACTTTGAGATCTTCACAGGTTAATTCTTGTTTGTAATATTATTTCTATAGGCACACTTTATTTCTATTGCCCTATAACCTCGTTGCATTGAATTTATTGTAATGAAACCATAAAAACTATTCATGCATCATTTATTACTAATCAGGTACTAACATAGGAAATATAATTCTTTATATGGAAATAATTTATGTTAAACTTATAATGCACTTGATTTGTTTTTTGAAAGTTTGCAATTTTTTGTGAAAAACATTCTAGACAATTCAAAATTATTGATATTCACGAGAAACAATAAATGATTTAAAACATATTTTAAGTAAACATTTTCAATTGTTTCATGTGTATCATATATTGTATGCATTTTTACAAGTATGAAATCAATAACTTCATATTGACTATTAAAAAAACTATTATTATGGTATACAGAAAGTTTCATTTATTGTAAATATAACTTTATTTTTTTCCTCAAACATTTCTCAGATTTTTCCAGTAAGATTTTAAAAATATGCCAAATTAAACTTGTACTACTATTATAAAAGATTATGAATTTCAAAATATTGAAAGCTTTTTGATTTACTGAAAATAATAAAAGTTTATTTTCATTCTACTTCATTATTTACTGTTTTATTACAAATTAAAAAACATTTTGCTGTATATTTTAAAATGATTTGTCTATTACAATACAAACTTAATTGTAAAAAAAATATGCCAAAATATAAACCGTTTTTAATTTCTCTCATTTTAACCAGTAATTAATTAGATTTTCTGAAGTATTTCTGTCGATTACATCAAGTAAATCAGCAGCTGAATAACTTGCGATATGTTCTTCTAACACTTAAAAATATGCTTTGGATATTCATATCAAAACAATGTTTATATTAATTAAATTAACAATTTAATAATAATAATATGCGGAAAATTAAAGTCTTACATCTTTAATTGAAACAAATATAATTAAATGTAAATTTATGTAAAAATATAATCTTTGAATAGAATAATGAAACTTAAGACTATGATTAAGACACTTTTAAAGGAATGAGATAAGTTAATATATTTAATTTACTGAACATGAATTGAAGTATTTCATAAATTAGTACTTTTACTTAGGTACTGTGAAATTGTTTTAAATTTAGCATATGCTAGAAATTAAACAAGAAAAAGTATTCTTCTCAACATATAGCTGAAATATTAATTGGTTGTCACAACTTCAGATTTTTAAATAATCTTAATTATTGATCAAAACTAATATATAATTGATAATTATTTCACAAAATACTTTAATTAACTAATACATTATGTAAACTTTATTTCGAATTTGCTTAAGTCAGAATATAAAAAAAAACCGATTCAATAAATGTTGTTTCATGCATAAAATTGTACATTTTGCAATAATATCCTGAATGATATTACGGTAGAATGCTTTCTAAATATAATTTACATTTAAAATTTAATGTTAATTTTTATTTTCATTTAAAAATAGAAATATAAAAATACTTTTCCTGATAATCCAAGGACAGAAAAATTACATTTGATTTCCTGAAAAATTATTTCATTATGCTTATGTGTTTTCTTTTGCTATATTGCCTTATTATTTAATTTTGTAAAATATTAAAGGTTACGTCAATAAATTGTACAGCAATAACGATTAAGAAATTATTGTGGGAAAATTTGATAAAAAGAGTTTTACAAACATTACACATACAGTGTAAAATATTAATTTGTAAACATTTTATTTAAAAAAAAATAGTTAAAAAAGGGTACCCCAAAAATTTAGGAATGTTTTCTGAAAAATGTGATTTCAATATGTGATAATAAGGGCTTAAATTAAATACGTAATAACCAAATTTTTGAATTAAAATGTTGTTTATATTCTCAAAAGAGAGTGTAATTTTATAAATATAACTATATATTAACTTTATGGAAATAATCATTAAATATTATTTAACAATTCTTTCATATAATTTAATACTTATTTTTGAGAATCTAACTTTTTTTCCGATAACTTATATTTCTAGCAAACAGTTGTTATTTTTTAAGCTTATTCTCTTCCTTAATTTTAAATAAAATAACGAGTCATTTGTAACTATTTACTAAAGGTAACTTAAACCATATGAGTTTTTCAAAAGTTATCGTTGTTGTTGTAAATAACTCAATCATTTCAGAGTAAATCATTAGAAAGATTTCAGACTAAATTAATGTGATTTGAAATTAAGAAAGAAATATCATATCTTATAATATTTTTCTAATGTAATCTTATTTATTTAACAATTGTTTTAGAAAGAGTATTAATTATTAATGCATGAATGTACTATAAATGTTATTAGTTTTTACCTTTCAGAATTACAAAGAGGGCAGGTAGTTACAGTCCAATTGATCTGTATTTGGGTATCTACATTGATACAGCTTACGGGTGAACCATAAGTCTCCAAATATAAAGTCATGACAGCTTACTATGATCAGAACATAATAACATTAGCGGGATAGAACTGGGAAATAGAAATTCACTTGGAGAAAAAAACGGATATTTAAGAAAGAATTTGGCTCATAGACGGAATACCTAATGAATTTCTACTGAACTCATGTGGGGTCAATTCTGTCTTCGAATTGTATTGATCAATACACTTTGAAGAGATGTCATGATTTCATAAATATAATATTTGGAACATAATTGCTATTTCAAACTCTTTTTTGAGAGATTAAAATAGGAAATGTTGAGTAAAATGTTCCAAGAAACCTGTTCATTGAATCAATACAACTTCTACAACAGATCAATGGAAACGTATGACATTTTCCAATGAATCCCGTTTTCTTTTCCTTTTTCCAAGACTAAATAACTTTATGAGTTCTGATTCCCTAAAGATGCTAAAAACTAGATTATTTTTTTCCGAAAATAAAGCACACTTTTGGACCTGTGAAGTTTTATAGCCTTATTCGGTAGTTTTTAGAACAACCACATATAATCCTTTTTTGGTAAATCACTAGAATGGTGTTCTCTTTTAGCAAATCAGTAGCATTCTAATTAGCAAATATTGTTTCTATCTATAGAGTACGCTAATCAAGATTATAAATCTCCGATTCACCACAGTTAAATAGTTTATTCATAATTTTATGAACAAGAGGGCTCATTCCCACCTTTTGTAGTTTTTCTTGTCACCGAACTTAAACTTAATAAGATATCTGTAGCTATTTTGGAATTAATAGTGAAATAACATTTTCTGTGATATATAACGATAATGTTCATATCCAAAAGGATCCGAACAGTTACAACTGTTAGTGGGGATTCATATTTTATGTGGTGCAAAACATATCGTCATTTTTTTCATTAGTTTGGACAACCCGAGTAAATACATTGATTTGTAATAATAATGCAAATATGAATTCAAGAATAATATTCACAAACATAAGAGAAATATATTACAGCGATGTATGATTATTTTTGAGAATTATTGAATGCATATGTAAATTTCCCAAAATGCAAAATTTGAAAGGAAGTTTTCAAATCTTCATTTGCGATGAATATAACAATAAAGTTTTACTGAGGTATCTAATTTAAATTATTTTGCATTTTAAACCTATAAGCGTTGTTCCAGGACAACACTCAACATCTTTTACAAATTCTTTCCCTTTATTATTAGTAATAATAATAATTTTTTACAATTACCAGAAGTTTTAGTACAGTGCTAGATGGAATTCTTAAGCTGAAGATAATTTTTACAATGAAAAGTTACATTGAAAACTTAAATGTTTCAAACTTAATTATATGTATCTATTTGAATTTAAATGCTCAAAAATATATATATTCTATTTAAATAACTTGAAAGGAATTTAAGATTACGCAAATTATTTTTACAAAGTGTTAAGTAAAAGACAAATTTCATTGTATACACAAAATATCAGACTATCAAAAAATATAGATAAAACTCAAGAAAATTTCACTTTCTCTTTTTTACCAGAAAACATACATGCATATTGATGATAAAACATACTCGGAAAAAATAATGTGATTCTGAAACAAACTTCCTATAAGAAAAATAAAGGAAAATAAGACCTATTCACTGCTTTTTAACAGTAAATATTATGCTTAGGACTTCACCTGTTTTGCATACTTTAGCAATCCAAAATTAAAAACACGTACATAAGTCCAACTCTAAGCAATTCGCATATTCACCTTCTTGATATCTCTTTCCCCGGTTATTTATCTATTAAGTTATCATCCTTTATATCTTTTAACATAATTTTTTTAAATGTTATCTTTTTAATTCTATTACCTCAACTCGTCTTGAGATGTTGGGCGAGCACTTTATTAAAAACAAGGCAAATCATTATTTTTCTTTGAGTATGGATAATAATTTTTTATTTATAAATTCAGAAAATCATATTAAAATTCGAATTTGACAACAATTCATTTTTCTGGATATATATATATATATATATATATATATATTTATATTTTAACAACATAGCTAATTTTACATTCTAAATAAAATTAGTGATATTTATTTCAATTTCTATCATTATTTGTAAGAATTTAGAAAAGATATCAGCTATGATTTAGAAAGCATGAATATCAAGACAAATTTGCTTACTCTCCAATCATTCATATTTGTAATTTTTAGTGTGAAAGATGTCATTCACTGTTGACTCATCTCTTATTCTGAAAATGGTGGCCTCTTGTGTGATGTAGTATCAAGTAACTAGGAGAATTTTTAAGAGTGTAAAATAAAACTAATTATGAACTTATCACTAGTGTAGTATTAATGGTGGCCTCTTGTGTGATGTAGTATCAAGTAACTAGGAGAATTTTTAAGAGTGTAAAATAAAACTAATTATGAACTTATCACTAGTGTAGTATTAATGGTGGCCTCTTGTGTAATGTAGTATCAAGTAAATAAGAGAATTTTTAAGAGTGTAAAATAAACTAATTACGAACTTATCACTAGTGAGATTCACTTACGTGAAACAGTAGCTTAAGAGACTGAAAAAAGCGTTAAATAAAAAAATAATATAATTGCCCCTTTCAAAAATTAATTTTAATAATTCGTTTTATTCTTAATTATGTCTTCTTAAACTATGCACTCATAATTTTAGGTTCTCTTCAATATAATAGTTGTATTAGTATTTAAAACATTTTATCATTTTCTTTGCATAAATTTTGAAAAAAAATGTTATTATGATTTGGAAATAAAACATTTTGATTTAAAATATATTACATTCTTTCTTAATTACACTTTAATTGCAGTTTGTGAAATAACAAAAATGTTTCAAATATTAACAAAAGTGTTTTACATATCATATTACGTTTTTTTTTTCGTGAGATTTTATAAATGCTTAAAATGTGGAAATTATTACTTTATAAAAATGGAAAATAATGTAAATTCTATTAATTAAGAAAATATTGTTTTTCTAGAAATAATGATCTGTACAGATCGTATAAAAATTTAACTTACTTAAAATGCAACATAATACATAAGCATTATTTACAAATTCTGTAATTTTATTAATATCAAATTCATTCTTCATTCCGTAACCCAACAAAAGATGTTGTATGCTGCATGAAAGTAAAAAATTGAAATGGAAAACACATAATTCATGAGCTTTATACGAATTTTTCACATTTATTAAAAAAATGAATGTCCGTGTATAGAAAAATTAACTTGAAGAAAGAAAAACTAAACCAAATATGAAAAACTTTGAAAGTGTCAAAAGTATTATAAATATTTCATGAAAATGTGGAGATTTCTTGGAAAATCTTATTTTCATATTTTATCAAGGCTTAGAAGACAATGCCTAAAAGCACAGTAGAAAAGTTCCACGAAAGCTCAGAGATTTAGAAATAAATAAAGTGACTTCGGATGTTTCTTATACATAAGAATTTTTTCAGCCTGGAATACAATCATTGAACCGATAATTTGCTTTTAAAGTCAGAGGAAGCAAAAGTTCATATTTTCTTGCAATGTGTAACATTTTGTGACAACTTTCTTAAAAATATTTTCTCTTGTTTATTTATTTTACTTTGTAAAATTCAGAGGCACATAATTCAAAGTTTCAGTAGTTTTCACTATGAAGTTTAGGTTGTTCCTACATGTATAGAATCTGAGACTTCTCAAGATTAATTTTAATTAAAAGAATATTTTATTTCAAAATTAGAATTAATTTCAGTCTAAACTTCACATTATTACGTTTTTTTTAATTATTTTAAAACAGAGAAACGTTTAATGTGATAACTTATAGAAGATTTGTTTTGAAAAGGTTTTTTCGAGGTCAAAATATTAAATTACATTACATATAAAATGCTTCTTTTATAAATTGAATTAAATTAGAATAAGATTTTCACACAATTTATGAAATGTTTTGAAAATTATTATTATTTCCTCATTATGTATCCGCTATTATTATTTTCATTGAAATTAAATCATTTGTTGTGGGAATTATTTGTTTTATATTCATACGTTAATTACGTTCTTAAATTTCCTTTAACACTCAAAAATAAAAGCATAATTTAACTAACTTACTATGTTTTAATGTTTTACTAAATAAATTATTCAGCATTTCAAAAATGTATATTTTGCCTAATCGCAAACATATAATCAAAACCTGTTAAAATGAACTATTATTAGCTAAGGCAAAATTCTAGAATTTTTTCTCATTGAAAACTGAGTACTTGATGACATTGTATCCTGTGAAAAAAATAACAAAAAGACGGTTTTGTAGTGGATTTGATGACAGGATTCTCAATTTATTTCTACAAAAGAAAATAAATGCTTCAATAGAAAAAAATGTATAATGTAGCAAGGGTCTTAATTTTGTTTTGTCCAAGCATCGTCTTTATTCTTTCACCTTGTTCTAGAGATAGAACAGTACATTCCAGACTAAACGTTTCGAATTTAACAGTACCTTTATTGAAAAACCGAAGATGGCTGTTGCTATACATCATCTCTTTGCACATTAATCATGTTGCAGACTTAGAAATTTTCCAAAATTTCTCTCTTAAAACATATAAATATAACCTTCAATGAAAAATTGTGTTTAGAAGACTATTGTATTGAAAATATTAAAATATTAAAAATTCATTACAACAAATTTAGTTTGTAAGGCTGATATAAATATTATAACAGATTTAATAAATAAATTATCATTAGGCTGTCTTGTACCTAGTGTCAAAAGGATCAGCATTACAAGTAAGATTTGAATCCAAGAACTGTCAGCCATGAAAGCTAGAGAGTTAAACATTAAATGTAAGTTGGAGAGAAGAAGCTCAGAAAATGCAATATTTGCTTCTGTTAAATAATTTTTCTTGTCCTATGTTTAATCTCATTGACATTATATATAAAAACTGGATTCACACCCCAATGTTCAGCTATATATATACATATATGTATATATAATATATATATATATATATATATATATATATATATATATATATATATATATATATATATATATATATATATATATATATATATATATATATATATATATATATATATATATATATATATATATATATATATAAAATATAATATTATATATATATCAAGATTTAGTGCAAATTATGTATTTCAGATCTCAAAGGCCTGATGGATTTTATACAACGCACTTACATAATTTTTAAAAAAAATCTAAACACATGTGGCACAACAGCTAGTATGTGGTACAAGACCAACAGTGTCCATATCACTTTCCCTCATCACGTGCTCAGTGATGCTTTGCTTATGTCCTGATTAGAATGTCAGCCTAACGCGAAGAGTTCAGTGCTTGATTTTCAGTTGATTGTACCACAGAAGATATAAAAGGCTGAGTCACCCTTGGCCTGCCCAGGGATTGAACTTTGCGCTCTCAAGACACAAGCTTTAAAAGGCAATGTACTGGCAATAAGCCACAAGGTTTCGCTTATATGATCATATCATTTTTAAATTCTTGTACTAATGATGCCCATTTCTGAGATTTCCATGCATTTTGACCATATTTTGTTTATTTTAATTCAATATTTTTATTGTTTAAGAAAATGAAAGCACTCTCATAGGAGGCATATTGCAACGCTAAATAATTGACATTGAAATACGTAAACGTGGCCGCTTTTATCCCTGAAATTTAGATATGTATTTTTGACTATATTGATTGTTTTTATACAGCTACATTTTTAACTGATATTTATTTGGTTATCTTTCTTTGTAATAAAAATCTATAAAAAACTATTAATAAGTCTTTCTATACTTGACGTTTACAGGGAATGATTTGACATATTTAAATGAGTTTTGTCAAAAATATACGTAAAGTTAATTTGAATTTTAATTTAATTAAAGTCTCATTTAAATTTTTCTTTAGTTTGGTTATGTAATTTAGTTACATTATAAGAAATTCGTTTAGTAATTAATACACTTATTTTCAATTTTAAAATTATGGATTCAATCTAAGTGATAAATGTAGCACTGAGTAAGTATATCCAATGATAAATATTATAATCGCGAATTTACAAACACTAATCTAAGAATTGGGACCCAAGAGGTTGTTCAGAAAGTAATTGAGGATGATAATGTAGCAAAGTTTAAAAATTAGTGGAGTGCATTTCAATACTTTTAAAATAGTGGTTGCTCAAATTAGTAATATTCTATTATTTTTAATTTAAAACATAATATTAGTTTTGTAGGCTATGACAGATAAAATCCAGAATGCCTAAAATACTTTATGTCTTTCCTTTAAGAACAGATTTTATTTCCTTTTCTTAGTTTCAGAACTGATTTTTAAAACTTATTGATGCGTACAATCTTAGAATATATTACAGAGCAATGTAGTTTGAATTGAAAGATGTAAAGATAAAAAGTAATCGAGACTCATGAGAATTTCCAGAATATATTTAATGCTAAAACTTAAACTAAGCATTCCTGTAAGGAAGAAAATTGTCTTTTTTTTACACCTTTTAATACATATAAATTAATTTTTTATAATTTTAGAGCATAATAATGAGAGAAGATTTGCTTATAATGACTGTAATTTATTTTATTTAAAATTTTTGAGTTTCATTTCTCTGTGCTTTTCATATACTTTTGAATCATTGTCTAACAAATATAATTTAATATTAAACGTAAACTGTGAAAAATATTTTCGAATAGATATGATATTTTATCATTGTACACAATGCTTTAGTTGAATGTTTGTTATCGTGAATAGGAATTCTTTTTATTGTTAATGTAGTTAGATTTCGGAAATTAGTTTTACAAATTATTGATATCATATATGAATATTTTTTAGTGATCTTATTCTCTAACTTCCAATCATCTTCAAAACTATTTTTAACATTACATTTTACTTATCTACCTTCGCTACTAACAACCCTCATTTGAGAAATATAATTATTAAGAGTTAAATATATTAAATATATTTCTCTTTTCACAGAAACTTTAATGCTATCTGACTTGTTAATCACCATAAATTTCAATTTTTTGTTGAACTGTAAATAATTTAGTAAAATATACCATTTTTCACTTGGAGATTCATTTTATAATATAATTTCATCATACAAAAAATCAAAAGAAACATGATTAGTTTTTATCTTATTTGCCTTTTTTGTAATCTAAATAAGTAACTACATAATGTAACTACATACAATAAATAAATTAGTTTAAGCATTATATTTAAAAAATAATTTTTCCATTCCATATATTAATGATTATTTTTTTTAATATTACAGAAGAACTTGTAAGAATTTAATGATCAATGTTGTTGAACAAAGCAGTTTAAATCTAGTAAAATCTAAAATATGATTTATAAATAGTGTAACAAGCTTAATTTTATCTGATTTTTATAAGTTTTTATTTCTTTGAAATAATTTGGGCTTATTTGCAGTATTATTTATAATGAAATAAAGGAAAAATAATACTAAAACATGAAAAATTAAAAAAATAATTTTGATTTTTATCTTACTCATCTGTGAAGAGAACAGTCATTTTAGGAATTTTATTTTTATGTGTAGAAATATAATTATAGTGCGGATGCTCCTAAAACAGCTACTTTTTACAATTTGCATTTATATGTGTCAGTGATAAATGTATTCGTATATTTTTCAAGAAATCTTGATTATTGTAAGCAGTCGTTCTTCAATAAATAAGAGACGAATGAGGTAGTTTTTCTTACTGTACCCAAATTTAAATTAAAATAAAAGAATATTGAATATATTATAACCTGTTAAAATATTCACCAAATATTTTAACGAACATACTACAGTAAATTTCTTAAACATATTAAAATAAATTTTAGTATTTAAAATTATTAATTTTAATTTTAAAATAATATTACGTATTGTGTCAATTTTATATAAATAATTTATAAAAAAAACATGTTTTTATAATGATTATGTATATAAAATCGTTTTAATATATTTAGTTGAAATTTATTGCTTACCCTATACTTTTATCGTTTTCTATTATATTTGACGTGATGTGAAAGTGCATTCATAATCAGTGTGGCAGCTGAATTTTTCAAAGTATTATTAACATTTAAAATTTAAGAGCAGCAATTTTCTAAGGTATTTCCTTCAATAGCCTCTTTAGACCACCTTAAAATAAAAACAAAATTTTGGAATAACTTTTGTATTGGACTGAAGCCAATTTTCTCTTGTCGCGTTTTGAAAGAATTTGTTTCTTTTTTTTTAAAACAGCTGCCAATTTTTTTTTATCTCTTTTATGCTCCATAAAATTTTTGAGTACTGAAATCTAAAGAAATGTAAGAAATTTTTATAGAGATCAAAGTCGCCAATATATTTCAAAGTTTTTTCGTGAATATAAAATAAATAGTTGTAAGTCTTCACTGCAGCTGGAATTATTGCTAAGCAATAAGAATTTTTCAGTGCATTCATCTAAGCAAAAATTTGTGAAGAGAATTCGAACTACACCTGCAGTATTTTTATGAATTCATTTTGCCTTTCTAAGTTTTCGAAAACACATTCCTATTTACGTTTCATTTACATTTTTATAAGTTTTTGAAATTGATATTTAGCATTTATTATATGATTCCTAATCAAAAAGTAAACAATGATGTGAATTTTTAAGAAACATTTTGCATTTAAATAAAAAGAAAAGAAATTTTTAGATCACAATAATGCCGTAATTTTTTAAAGTATAAAGAAAGTATAAATAATAGATAATTCTGATTTAATATGATTTTATTATTCTATTTCTTTTTAGAACATTATATTAATAGCTTTTAAACTGATTATAAGTCATTTGAAATACTCTAATTAGTGTATGTAAATAAACTTAAAAGCAAAAAAAAAAAAAAAAAAAAAAAAAAAAAAATGCGTGATTTAAAATTTTTTTATTGCTTTCAATTTTTAACAGCAGTGCTGAATAATGTTAGTTACAAAAAGCTTCAAAATATTTTAGGAAATGTTAAAATGTCGTAAGATTCACAACTTTAATAATTTTAACACAAATAAATAAAAAGTTTCCTAAATTTTTTTTAAACTCAATTGTATTTAGCAAAATAAAAAAATTCGAAGATTTACAATATGTAATATATTATTTGTTTGCACTGTATACATATAAAAATTGAGTTTTCTGTACTACAAACAAGGTGTTACATTTAACACAAATTTCTAAGAAATTATATTTTTTTATTACAAACAAATTAAAATATTCGTATTTTTTCATAACAGACTAAGTATTTTTAAGTGAATAATAATTTGATCATAAAAATATTCATAATTAATTTTTGATGGATAGTTAAGGCTATCATGCAACTGTGAGCTCAATTTTGAATAGCATAAAAACGCTGTAATGAAATATTAGAAGAAACTAATTTTTCTCATGACAAATGTTGCCTTATCAATAGAAATGTCTACCCAGACTATAATTTAAAATCAGTATAAGAAACGTTAAAGTTCTTTATAACGCAAAATGCACAGTTTCCATCTGAAGTAAACATGAATGAATATGAGCAGTGCATCTCCTACTTAGATAACAACAGCTATTTTGATAAGTATCTCATATGATATTTTAGTGCATTATATGTTCTTATTGTCGATGAAATACCACATAGTTTCCTTTACTTTAGTATAATTTTACGGACAGAAAAAAGAAACTTAAAACGTTTAAAGATATGCTGTAACTTTTTGGAATTTATCAGAAATTGTTAAAAAAATCTTACAGTGTGTGTTGGTTGAAGATGATAAATAGATCTAAGAGAAATATTCAATGGTATTACACGGGTTTCAGACATATTTCATTAATAATTTTAGAATTGAGTATTTCATTTTCGTTTCAGAACTAACGAAATAAATAATTGTCAAACTTGTAGTGATAAAAAAGTTTTGTTGTCTAACTATTATTAATAGATTTAATGATAAATTAAGCGCAAGCATTAAAATTTTTAATGCAATAATACATTAATACTCACCTATAATTCATAGTTTGCAAAAGATTGCAATTAACGTATTTCCAAAAATATTGTTATATTTGGAAATTTTTTATTCATATATTGTAGAAATTTGTTTAGTGATCAAAGGCGCTTGAAGAACTAAAATTTCCGTTTGGAATAATAGGTTTATTAATTAAACATAAAATATTAATACTTGTGTGAATAATAAAGTAAAATATAAATATGTGATATTTAGAGTAATTATTGTTGTAATCTCTTTATATCTCTTAAATTTAGAGTATTTATAGTTTATTTTACATGTACTTTTTTGTTGAACAAAATACAACTTTTATCATTAAATATTTATCAAAAAAAATTTTTGCTTGATAATTTTAAATAATAATTTTTGCTTCAATAATAATTCATGATACGTAATAGGAAAAGAACTTTATTATATTCTAATAAGATTTACATATCGTAATATGTACGCAATATAAAAAAGAAGTTTTTATAAATACAGATGTGGAATTCATTTTTTTATTCAATGCTTTTAATATTGCTTGCAAAATTCAAATTACGATGAGACAATAAAACTAAAGATAAAATATCAATTAACGCTGTAATGTAATATTTTATTCCAATTTACTTTTAAATACAAAGCAAAAATAATTTTAAATCTAAGTACGTTGAAACTTATCATTGATAAATGTTTCAAATAGTTCTTGTAAGTGATTTATGAAAAATGTAAGGAAGAATTAAGAAGGTATTAGTTGATTTAACTAATATAAAACTTATTCGTCGCATTCTTAACAGTATGCATTAAAATTGAGTGTTGATTAGTATTCACCAATTATAAGTTTTCTTTTCTGGGCACTGAAGATTACTGGAATAAATCAAAATTCAAATGTATTTTGAGATGGTATCTGAATTTTTTTTACTGACATTTTGAAATTTACATAAAAATTAAGGGAAATATTTGCACTAGCTCATAGCTAATTTAACATTATTAACTTGATTTATAATCACGAGGATTCCTGTATAAAATTATATATATATATATATATATATATATATATATATATATATATATATATATATATATATATATATATATATATATATATATATATATATATGTATGTATGTACGTATGTATGTATATAGTGAAAGATGTAACTGAATCAAAAAATTTATATTAAAAATTTAAATTAAATCAATAAAAATTTTGAATGAGGAAGTATTTTTCAATGTGTTTTTATATTTTAAATTTTTTGTTTAAATGTTTTTATATGGCATATCAAATGACTATATATTTTATATTTTCCTTATAATGGTTATTGAAAATTATTTAAAATACCTTATTTTAATTTTGCAATTCTTTTTAATAGGTAACAGTCAAAGTCCATCCGTGTTTATAGCTCATCAGAATAAATTTCGTGACCAATATTGTTACCATTTTGATAAATATTAATGTTAAATTCAAATCAAATATTCAATAAGAAATAGATTTTCAAGAGTTAAAAACAGAAAAATATTCTTCTATATCCTCTTACGATTGTAAATAAGTAAAGCAATTCAGTAACTTCTTCTAGAAACAACTTTTGCAGTTTCTAGAAGTTTCAAAAATAACTTTCTTGGTTTAGATAGTTTGAGATTTTTTTATATCAGTTTCCCTCTTTTCGCCCTTTAAAATTATTTCATTGCAGTTTTTGTTTTTATAAAATGAGACAATTAAATATCTTTCTTAGATTAACTGTGCTTTTAAGTATATTTGCTTTTAATTAAGAGCACAGATAATTTTAGTTATATATATATATATATATATATATATATATATATATATGTTATTTTTATAAATATATATGAGTCGCTAGTTATATGAGTTTATAAGTTCATAAAATAATTTTCTGCTCATAAAATACTTTAACATATAAATTAAATAAAATTTTAAAAAACAAAATTTTTTCTGCTAATACATTTGCATAATGCTTTCGCTAAAATAGTAAAGTAAACACCAGCAGAGGTCCCTGTACCTAACCCTGAAAGGGATTTACCAGATTTGATGGACCCACTGGAGAGAAAAGAAAACGGAACTCAGTACATAGAAGACAATACAATTATGCTTGCAATCATATGGCGACACTCTAAATTATTACTTTTACACAGTAAAGACTGTAGTAAAGTATACTATTTTGCACAAATTGGATTCCAATTGAGAGTTAATATAGGTATCAGAAAAAATACATGGCAGGATGTGGTAAGACAAGCATATAAAATACAAATCAAATTGCATGCATATAAGAAATAAAGAAAATAAATGGGTAAACAAAAGGAAATTAAAAATGGTAAAACAGAATTGAATACATACACCTGAACTTACTGCAAATTAATGAGATTATAATGATTAATAAATAATTAATGCATTTATTATATGGATTTGATAGAGTCGGGTGTATCGGCTCAAAGTAAGTTAGGTTATATGAAATTCTAAGCTATATATACAAAATATTTAGATAGGTTATACATATTGCATTAAAATAGGTCAATACAAAATGATGACAATAATTGTGATTAACTAATTAAGTAAGAGCGCTGTAATTATGGTGAAAAAATAGCAAACAAATAATGAACTATATACAAAGAGATGAAAAACTGGTGAAATGTTACAGGTAGAGAGGGAAATGTCTAAATTTCGAAGATGAGAGCGATGGAGTATGCGGATTTAGCGGCTCATCTTCTTCCAAGTGAAGTCTATCACCGTCACGGGCATCATCATCCTCCTATTCCTCTGGAATTATTAATTCCCTATATTCAAAGAGAAAGTTTATAAGGTTAATAATTTTTAGCTTTGCAGCCTTGTTGACGGTGATGTTTTTGAGCCAGACACTTTTCAGACTGTCACTGGGGGTAGTAAAGTGCCAGGAACTCCTGATGGGGCATGTTGTAGCGTGTAATGAATAGGAGTAACTTCTTCTCCACATGCACAGCTGTCAGTGGATTGTACTCCTATTCTTTGCAGGTAACTTGGAAATGGGCAATGTCCCGTTACAAAAATCGTTATTTGTCTTGGCCAGCACTGTTGGTTCGAATTCACTTTTGGCAGGATGGAGTATACTGGGCGTCCGGTGGTATTCTGATCCCACAGTGTTTGTCAATGCTTAATTAATGCCATTTTCTTGATCCTTTTGAAGTGAGACCGAGGAAGAGGGAAATAGATTCCCGGTTCATCTGAAAAAGCAGCAATTTTTGCTAGGCGGTCTACCATTTCGTCCCCTTCAAATCCTACATGAGCCTTTATCTAACAGAGGGAGATGTTATGTTGGTTGTTAAATTCCTCTTGAATTTGCCTGGCTAAAGGACTGGAGGTTTTCAGGTTGCAAAGCACATAAAGACTTTCTTTACTATCTGACCAGACGAGGGAATTCTGTTCTTTGTTTTTGGTCCACTCAATAGCCTGCTTAATTGCGAAGAGCTCAGCCTGGAAGACAGAGCATTTGGAATTCAGTTTGTAACTTTAATTGTGGATTATGATATCCTTCAGTGTTGTGACAAACGCAGCTCCTACACCTCCATCCATCTTGGAGCCGTCAGTGAAAATATGACAGACCTGCTTCTTCAGGGTAGGGTCGTTCTCCCTGTTATGATTGACAATCGTATCAACTCTGAATATTCCTGGATGGATTGAAAGTGTATATACTCTTGCCTCCATAATGTTACTCCTTGTGGTCCAAATTTCTTGTTTTGTTTGTACCTCAGTATTGATGGTGAGATGAAGGGGAGTATGCTAATAATGACTTGTAAAGCTGCCGTCGATGTTGTTTTGTAGGCTCCAGTTATAATAAGCAGAAACTTTCTCTGTGTTTTGTCTAGTTGTAGCTGATTTTGGACCCGAAGATTGGCTCCCCGGAGTGTTGCATCGTGGACTAGAATTCTTTCTGCCACTGTTTTGTATAGTACAATTCACTATTTTTGGGATAATTCCCAGGCAGAGACAGCTATTCTAAGTAATTTCTGGTGAATGCGAAAGACATTGACACTTTGCTGTTTGCAGGAGTACACCCAGATGTTTAATATTCTTGTTTCTCCTTATTCTTAAGTTATTTGAAAATATTTGTGGTCCACATCGCAGTCTCGTGAATAAGAGGTAATTTGGTTTTTCAATTGAAATTCCTAGGTTATGCTTATGTCCCAGTTGCTAAAAATCTTAAGGGCTTCTGCAGCGACGCGTCCAAGCTTCCTTTCACTATCAGCTGACACTACGAAGGTGAAGTCCTCATCAAAGGCCAGGAGAGCAACTGTTGATTTAGGATCAATATCCTTACCAACTGTGGTCCAGTCAAATTGTAGCGGTTCATTAGCAAGCAGATTCCAAAGAATGGGTCCACTGCAGGAGACTTATGGACATCCAATGGCTTGCGCTTTCTTCACAATGCCCATATTAGTATTTAGGGCAATTTATCGATCTTCCAGGTTGCTGAGGAGAATGTTTTGGATGGTTTCTGGGCATCCTTAAGTTTTGAATGCATGTTTGACAGATAGATGTGGTGCAGAGTTGAAAGCTTCTTTAATATCCCGAGAAATTATTGCGCAATGTTTTGCTGAGGCTTTTGTAATCTCGATTTGTCTTTTCAGGTGAGGGAGAGCATCATCCACTGACCTTCCTTGACGAAAACCAAATTGATTTTGGTGAAGAAGACCATGGCTATCTTAGAAAAAAGTCAATCTTGTAGTCACAATTTTCTCCAATAATTTTCCCATCGTTGGTAAGAGGGTGATTGGCCTGTATGATTTAACTTGTAGTTTGTTTTTTCCTTCCTTATGGAAGTGAATGATGAAGCCAATTTTGAAGCACTTTGGGAAGTAGCACAGATTTCAACATTTTTTAAGGGTTCTGAGAAACTCTGGATAGTGACGGCCCACAGTTTTAAGTATAATGTTGCCAATTCTATTAAGTCCTGGTGATTTTCCATTGGGGAGTGAGGCGATAGCGCTGTCTATCTCTCTCATGTTTGGTTCTGGATCATAACTGTCATTGATGTGAGATCGTTTAAACAGAGTGGTAGGTTGTGTAGGAAACAGCTCTTCTAAGATTCTTTTGGCGATATTAATAGTGTTACCTTCTTGCAAATTCATGCAGAGTAGAGCTGATGATGGAGAGGATTTCCTAAAGGTGGCTTTATAAATTTTCCCATAAGGATTTGTTTCTGAAGTGCACAGTTCTCACCAGTATGTGCACTTTGCTCTTCGTATATCTTTAATATATGCCACCTTCATCCTTTTGTAATCAATTCTGAGTTTAGTTTTGTCTGGATTTGGCATTTAATTCTTTTTACTTGTGATCAAAAGACTGCATTCACCAGTTTGGCATTAAATTATTGCATTGTTTCTTTTTCTTATAGGAAATTTGACAACACTCAATCAGTTGTCTTTGCATGATTGAGGTTACATTGTCAAGTTGATCATTTGTTTGACTGTTCTTTAACAGTTGTAGTATTTTGCTTACGTGTGGATATATATTTTTGATGAACATGATGATTTCCATATTTAGTCTTGAATCTGGTAATTTGTGTCGTATCTGGTGGTTCTGACAGTGTGATCTGGATATATTTATGGTCACTGAGTGTTTCAGTGTCCAGGACTTCCCATGTACTTTCTATTTCAATGTCGACATTTGAAGTTAAAGTCACATCCGGCCTTTCTTTATTGGTTGAGGAGTTAAAAGTTGTAGGAGCACCCATGGGTCTTAGAAGATGTAAATTATTACCTATCGGGTAATCCAAGAGTGCTTCAACTCGTTGGTCGTTGTCTTTATATCCCTACATCATGTGATGGGCATTAATGTCAGCACCGATAATGATCTTTTCGTTTCTTAAATTTTGTAGGAACTATCAATATCCTGCAATGCTTCACTGATTCTCGCTTGGGCAGACTCGCTCATAGTATGCCTGTGATTTGGTGAGGCACTATATGCAGAGATTATTGTCAGTGGGTCAGCATTAATTGCAATTTTAACTGTTTCCGCGTTTTCTTTAAGTCCAACTAGGATTGAACTTACATCAACTGTGGTGATTACTCCAGCCTTTCCATTACCCGAGATCTAGTATTTCCAGGTGCTTAAAATTCCCAGTATCTGATTATCTTTGTTTATATGTGGTTCTTGTACCACAAAGACTTGCACATTCAGACTGTAGGCAATCGTTTGCAATAAGTCAAATGGGGCACTTGAGCTCCTAATGTATATTTGGATAATCTTTGTTGTGTGCATGTTGCTGCTTACTTGTGGCTGAAAATTTGGTGTTTCTGGGACATTGTTGCAGGTTGGGTAAATGTTGCTTGGAATATTTAGTTGTTGTTCGAATTAAGTAGAAACCTGTAGACGGGAAAAATTGCAGAGTAAGCTTCATGGTTTGAGAGGAAGTTCGCTCCTTTTTTGTTGACAACGTGGCAGTTGAAGCAATTTTGATATTGAGCCTGGCAATCATTTTCTGAATGTCCACGTCCACATCTACCACAAACTTTTTGAGATTTACAGTTCAAAATGTCCAAAATCTTGGCAATTGTAATATCGGATTATGGTTTTATGCTTGAGTATGTATGTATGTAGTCTAGAAACCAATGTGCATCTGCCTCCGTGCAGAGAGAATCTTAGCTGCTATGCTGTTTTATTCTATTACTATATGTTGTAGGTTTGCATTGTACCTATGTGACTTAATTTCTGTTATTTTAATATGGGGGTCTCTGTCCATATCTGGAAATTTGTTCAATATTATTTGGGTTATGTTGTCATCATTAACTGCAGCTAGTATATTTAGAAATATTACTTTTCTAACTAATTTGGAGGGCTCTAGAATGTTAAATCATTTCTCTTCCAGTTGTTTTTTTCAGATTTTCTTTTGTTGCAGTTGAACAGCACTGTACCTTAGCTACGTGTTTCCTCCATGTTACATTTTGGGAGCAAACATCACTATTTAGTTTTAGGAGATTTGATTTTAGGGCTGTAGGGATTTCGTTTTCAGCAGGTTTGATATCTATGTCAGCCTCTGTTCTTCTCTTTAATATATCACTATAGGTGAATTTATGTGGAAACATTTGTTGCTTGGATGCAGTTAGAAGTGATTTGGTTTTTGATTCTTGAAGCTCTTTGATTTTCTGAATGTTGTTGTTGAGTTGATCCATTTGCTGTTTTAGAGATGATCCATCGTCATGTTTAGAAGTGGTGGTGGGTGATGGAGGGAGTAGTGTTTACAGTTTATCAAGCAGTTCCATCGCTTGGTTTCTTTTGGATCCTGGTAGATTGTACTTCCCTCTGGTTTTTAACAGAATAATTCCTTGGATACCTTCAATTAGGTGAAGTGGAAAAGATTCTGTATTTCTACAATCTTCTGAGTGTTGATTCAGTGAGGTAATCTCGCTTGCTTTCATTGTAGTTGAGCTATAGGTTAATCTTTCGTGTGGTGCGTCATACTCCTCTTCCATTGTTCCGGAGTTTAGATGATTTGCAGGTAGACTTTGTGATACTGTAATGTTCTTAAGACTAACAAACGATATTGATTTCTTGACTTGTTTTTTGTCCATTATTTGGGAGTTTGGTGACCAAAAGAGTAATGAAATGGTTTGTTAGGTGGGAGTGAAATATAGAATTGCAGAAATGCTACTGCTGGAAACAATAGGGGGAAATGAAGTCAGAAGTAGATTCATAAATTTACTTATTATTATTAAGGTTTGGAATTTAATTCATAAGTGAATAGAAGTGTCCTAGATGCCATTACCATCCCGTACCACGCAACAATCCCGGCATTCACTGCATAGATGGGAGCAGATTCTTAAATAAATATAAATACATATACATTCACATAAAGAGACATAGACCAAATAGCTAGTTGCATTGAAAAACTGGAGATTTTAGTAGATTATTATTTATTTTATCTAATATGGTCCTTTGGTCATATATCCTCCCTATGTACCATTTTAACCGAAATACTATCCTTTGCATGGAAGCTAGATTAATTAAAATGTAATTGGAGTTATACTTTAAAGTGAAATGTTAGATTATGTTTTGAAATAAATTTTAAATGGATAATTTAATTATATTATTGTCAATACAGCTTAGAATTTGACTTTAGTAAACATGAAAGGCTTTGTTAAGAACGCTTTAAATTTAAAATTGAGCAGGAGAAATAATAAAAGAAATGAACTTAAAATTAAGAGTTATTAGAATAAAATATAGAACACTATGATATTTTTTTCAATAGTTAAGTCCCCAAATTTAGGTTTAGCTATTATAGCCAAAGGGTTAATGTATGAGAGAGAATGATGGAAAAAGTTTAAGTTATGGATTTATTCTTAGCTTGCTTAGAAATTTTTTTGTTAATAGTACATACTTTCCAAGCTGGTTCGTTGGAAGCACATTTAATGGAAGGAATTTGGAAAGTAGTCCCAGGTCTCTGCGACAGTTAGGAGCCGAGAAAAACGCTGATTAATATTCATATAATTTAGTTAATTAAGCGCGTTATATTGGTGCTCAAATGGTTAAGACGAAATTGTACAGGGGTACATGGCAGACAGCAAGAAATGGGACTTCATGCTGGAAAATTATTCAGAGTCAATGCATATACATAAGAAAGGAATGAAGAACCACTGGGAGAAAAATAAGAAAAATATTCAATTTTCAATCACACTAATTAAACTATATCTCGTTAACTAATGATTATTTTTTGGACTGTAATACAAATTTTGAGTCACAAGAATCTGCTCCAAATAAACATAGAAAGATTGGAGAGGATTGACTAAAAATTAAAAAGTTATGGCAACATTAAAGTGAAAGTGACCAACAAAATTTATAAAATAACATGGAAATTTAATAACAAAACTCGTTTTTAAAAAATTATGGAAAATTAACTGTTATTTAAAGAGTAAAAATAGAAACATTTCCAGAAATGTTAGGATGTCCACTCTAATATAAAATTAGTTTAAAAATGATAGAACATTAGGGCCAAAGTTATAATTGAATAATTATTGAGGTAAAAAAAAATTGCAAAAATTGCCGAAAAACATAAATTTTTTTATTTATTAAAACGCTTACATCTTCTTGCCCAATTATCCTATCTACACAATCTATGCAACAAAATGCGCAGAACTATCACGCGGAACGAAAGAAGATAACATCTGGACATTTATCTAAGTAATCAGCCACTCATGATGTTGTTAATGTGTAGCATACAGAGAAAAATGTTCGAAGAGAAATCAGAAATTCTCGGTTATGATTGTCAGAGAATGAAGATAAATTATCCAAATTGCACACAAATTAACACCTAGGTAATTCAGAGGGTTTTTGATAGACCTGCAGTTGAAATTTAATGAAGAAAGAAATAGCAGCCGAAGTAATGAAGTGTGAAAACAAATCACTATCCTTCGTTGCTAGGGGTATGCCTTTGGTTGCTATGCCCTGTTTTGTTAGGATGGGGAATCGCAATATTGCAAATTTTTTTGTAAAATATTGCCAATAATGTTCATATCTTCGCTGTTTTGGCAGATATTGATACCAAATTTTTTGATAAGTTTAACAAAGGGTTAGCACACAACACAATTGTAAAAATCCGAATTAAATCAACGTTTAAACTCGATATTAAATTGGAATTAGGACCACAGTTAGAGAAACACATACATTTCCCAGACCGCTTCGCCGGACTCCTTGCGCTAAAATAGTCACAAATATTATGACAATTACACACATTAACACACAGAGGTATAATTACAATTACACAAATTATTATTAATATTTGACAATTACACACAGAGGGGAAGAAGATACCATGAAGCGTGTTTGTGCAAAGTAAGCGCGGTTGCAACGATATCTACATTTTTATTAAAAGGATTTAGTACAGCAGGTTTCACACACAGAAATTTTATTTTAAGATTGTTTATTAGGGGTATGTTGCAATGGATATGTCAACAAAAAAGCTTATTCACAGATTTTGTCACAGTATGCTTCTTGCATTGATCAAGATCTCATTGCTGCCTATAAATTACGGAACGATTGGCTCATGGCAGTCATACAAAGTACAGCACTGGATCAGCAATCACTAGTAGAGAAGAATAAAATAAATGTTACGCACATAAAATTAGTGAATCGTAAAAAAAGTGAACTTTGTCCTGCAAAATAAAACAAACCTAAGAAACTGCCTAGTTAAATTTTCAGTTAATTTTATTTTTAAGATACTCGGCATACATTTTTAATATTCATAAAAAACTTTTTATATTAACCTTATATTTATTTAACTTACGCAAATGATCAGTATAAATAAGCATATTGAACTTTCCTTATACATTTATATGTGTATGTAAGTGTTCGAAAGAAATGATCAAAATACTCAAGCAAAATAAATTTAGTATATATTTAAAAATAGAATTATTTTTGACTATATGAAAATATACTGAAAATAAAAGGAAATATTTTACACTGAATATTATTATATTATTTCTCAAATATTTTATTTTAAATTATTCACATTTATTTCCAAATATCATTTCCAAGAGCATAAAAACTGTTTGGTTATCTTTCTCATTGTATTTTTTCTAATTATTAATTTTAAAATTTATTTCCTAATTGTTTAAAGATGACCTAGGATTTTGTGAATTAATAATCATAAATTTATAAGTACCATATCATATATAAATTTATAAGTAATAAACTTAAGTGCTTTTTCATGTAGAGAATTTTAAATCTATTTTGCGTTCTTGAATAAAAATTGTTCGGCATAAGAAGTGAACTTTTTTATTTCTTTAAATTTATAAAAAGATTTTTCTACTATGAAAGATTTGTTGTAGAATAAGGTATTTAAAGTCTGGAAATGATATGCTTGCGATTTTATAAATCTAGAAAAAGTAATGCATTAAATTTAAATTCATTCAAAATGAAAGGTTTTATAAATTTTCACACAGAAAAGTTCATATTTTCATACTATAACAGAAATTTTCAAGCAGAAAATTCAAAAGACCCTCTTGAATTAATACATTTTTTTAATGGCTTTCCTATCGCTTTAAGAAATATTGTTCCCCTCAGACTCATATGTTAAATCAGTTTACTAGAAATAAGATTAATATAAGATGAAGTTACCGGAGTACATGAGTTTAATATTTTTAAGTATTAAGGGAGTAAAAAAATTAAATACATTTAGTTCAAATTTTGTTAAAAAATAAAATTAAACTAAATGAATAAAATTTGAAGCATCTGATGTAGAACTTTTCGTCATAAGTCGATGAAATCTTAAAGAATATAATGAAAAGAATGATAAAACCAAAACACTTTATAAGCAATTTTGTTCATAATCTTATCTCAAAATTGTAAATATTTTTAGACAATATATTTTTAGAACTTTTCGATGCAGCTTATTGAGGTCAATTAAAACCATTCTCTAAAGTATAAGTGTTAGTTAAATTGAATAGTTTGCAGTTTATCCTTTTATTATAATTAACTTGATTTTATTAGAATCATAATTGTAGTAAGGGATTTTTCCAAAACAATTTAATCATAAAAGTTTATCTATTCACTGTGCATTAATTTAAAGTAAACTTTTTTATTCTCAGACACATTTTTATTTATGATTTAAATTAACACTCTTTGAATAAAATATAATTTGATTGATCATTTATTCTTGCAATTTCAGAATCAGAAATTTTAAAACCAATAAGTATTTTGCTTAAATTGCTTACATACAAAGTCCAATATCATATATTTAAAAAAAATAACAAATTAAGATTAAGAAAAAGATATAGTTGAGTTATATTCAAACTTATAGTGCAAAAAGTATCTTTATTATCCTGTCTACTTGAATATTTTTACCAGATAAATTTCCCCTCTTTTTCATAATATATCGGGAATGCAGAGAACGAGATAGAAGAAGGATACTAATAATTTTTTTCTTAAAATGGATTAAATTTTACCAGTGTCACTGAGTTATGGATAGTTGTTTGACCAGAAGATATTGTAATGCATTTTATTATATCTACCATTTAAGTTCCCTTCCATTAAGTCCTTTCGAGAGTAAAGAGCAAAATCCAAGCGTCACAAGTGATGGAATTAGAAAAATTCAAAGAACCCTGCACGTGCTTACGTGGAAAAAAATTCATCATCCATCTATTTAAGATTCAACGCTGGATGATATAGGGCTTTTTAAATTTGAAAACTGAGCTCTACTACAAGGTCACGATAAATCCACGACTCTTTTTATAATGAAAGGTAGGTTTTGTGCATATATTTTATTGTAATGCGACAAAAAGCCTTTCTAAGAAATTGTTAACTCTTGCCATCTGTACCATAATTTTTTAATTTCTGTACCATTTTTCTATTTACCATAATTTTAATTTAGCAGCACAGCTACTCTTGATCTGGAACTAATTTAAATATAATATTCGAGAACTTCTGTGAAAGAAATACATAAGAAATATTTCGATATATGCTTAATTTTTCTTCTTTTCTGATATGATACCATGTCTAAATTTTTATTAAAAAACCAAGTGATGACATGAAACATTGAATATCAAAAAGTGCCTTCAGTTATAAAGTTATTCACTAAAAAGTTACATATTATCAATAATTTTAATGATTCTCATGTTTTGATTATAGACTTGTGTATTTTATATTAACTATATATCATCCACTTATTTACCATTAAATTATTTGCATATGAAAAACACGCCATTGAATTTACCAATACTCACCGAAAAATTATTTATTGAATACATGCAACTATTTGAAAAGCCAACTTTATATAATAAATAGATTCATTAAAACCAAATATAGTTTTGTATTAATTTTTGTATATTAAAATACAAAATGAATTTATTGGATTTTTAACGTAGAACGATTCTGCTTTCTAGAACTTAGAGATGTTTTCAAAATTAGCTTAATATCAAATAACTCGGACTCGGAGGATATTTATAAATTTCTGATAAACATAAATTTCTTTGCCCGAAGAAATTTCTTCTGAGTACCCAGTACCAGAACATTATGATGAAAATTTAAAGTCTAGATATTTTATCAACAAATTTTAAATATTTTCTAATATCTGTTTGTTTAACATTTTAAAACATATCGTTCATCTTTTAAATATTTTATTGGAAATTTTACATCAAATATTGGTGATGTTCTGTTTCCAGGAGAATGAATTTCAGCAGTCCATGATGAAGAAATTTATTTAGCAACAACAACTAATTAAAATAAATGACAATTTTGTCTTAATTTATTTATGTAGACAACATCTTTATTTATTCATACATTACGCTTAGCTAAAATTCTTGTCTATGCTTACAGAGCGAATTTGTTCAAAAGTGATGTTTCATAAATTATCAATATTCTGTGAACTTTATGAAATTTTGTTTCAAATAAATTTTGAAGCACAATAAATGTAACACCAATTATAACTGTAGAAAATAAATTTTGTACAATAACTTGGGGATTTTTCCAGCAATATATGTAAACTGTGATGTTTCAAACATTTGTTGAATATTCTTTATTAAGTAATAGTATATAGAAGTGTTTTCAACACAAAATACTACAAAGTGTTTGCGCAGAATGTCTGTACAGATTAAATGTCATAACTGTGCAAGTCAAAGTAAATATTGTTTTGAAACTTAATGTATCAAAATATTACAAACTCATCACAATTTTCTAATAAATTTATTTGCTGTATAAGGAGCACAAAAACAATAATTTTTTTTATCAAATGCTGGTTATAGTCTTCATTTACTTATGCTTAGAGGATATTATGGCAATTTATACAAACCAAGTATGTAAAAAAAAATTCTGTAAAAAAAAAAAAGAAAAAAGAAAAATTTTCATAAATATATAGCATTTTATTGTTATACATATTTTAATCTTGATTTGAAAAACATTTTTATTTTATCTTCTTGAAAATAAATAAATTTAAAAAAAACATATCTTAAATATATATTATAAATCAATAAATTTAAGCATCATGTTGTCAAAATGATTGAGCAAAGCTTAACAAACAAACACGTGCCCGTAAAACTTTAATGATTTCATTGTGATTTAACTCATTTATTTATCTCATGATTAAATTCAATTCTTTAAGGAGAATTCTTTTTTATCAAACATATCAGAAGATTTCTGTAATAAAAAAAAATAATTTTAATCTCTAAGTTTCACTGCTGCAAAATTATCGTTAAATCTCAAAACAAATGGGATAACCTTAATTTGTTTGTTTTTTTTATATTTTTTACTTTGTGTTTGACAAATTTTATCTAGTGTTAATGAGAAAATATATTTTTCATTAATGATTTTGATTGATGTAAATTAAATTATTCATTAAGTAAAACGTAATTAAGCCACTTACAATTTTTGCGAAGACTATCATACTATTGCACAACTTTTGTTTCAAGACTTAAATTTTCTCTATTGAATAATTTGCATTGGTTTTGCTCAAAGAAACAAAAAATTGTTTTTAGTTGAAATGTTTATTTTAGATAAAAATTATTTATTTACGAAATAAAAACATAATAAATGTGTTAAAAGTGCAAATTTAGAGTACTTTGAAAATATGGCGTTTATAGACAGATTAATGAATTCTATGAATAGTCAATCATCAAACTGATAAATGTTTATTGTGACTTGAAAATAATTATGAAAAGAAAATTACTTTTAAAAAAGTATTTATATGAAGTTCATTAAATAAAAACAAATAGGCCTTATGCGTACTTAATAGATTGTGTCGTAATTTGTTAAAATGTCAAATATTCAACTTTATGTAATTGTGAATTTTGATAGGCAACATCAATGTCATCTTATGTCTTTTTCTTATGGTTTTTATATGGCATTTTTCATTTAAAAATTCAAGGTATTACTATAATACTGTTAATAAATGCGATAAAAATGTGAGTGCTGATAAAAACATAATGACAAGTTCTTCATGATTACCATTCTTATATGGATTATATATCAATGAATTCCAATCTTTTGTCTATTATACGTTTTTTAAAGTTGAAAGTAACATTTATATTTACTCTAGTAAAACTCAATATTAGAAGCAAAGGGAATAAATGTAGCTTCCCATTTCCAAGGATTAGGTCCGAGGTTCAATTCTCAGCTGGGCAGAGTCGATTTGGACATTCATCCTTTCAGTGCGTTGATAATCTAAGTACAAAGCCTGCTTGGGAATTAAACACAATAGGATTTCTGTTAGTCTAACCGCTTAGCAGGGAAAACTGACTCGTATTCAATGGCCCTGGGTATTGAATGCGAGTCATATTTCACTCAATTCAATGTTCAAAAACTAAAATCTTTCGTATATGATTATTAATTTACAATCAATTATAAATAACCATCGGGCATAGTAATAAAATTTATAGAAATATAAAAACAAATTGTGTTGTTTAAGTCTTTAGTATGTGTTTCCTAAAAATATTTTGAAAAAATTAAAAATTAGATTATTTTAAAACTATTCTATTTACATGTTTTTATGTAGATTCAGGCCTATTTCTCATGATTTATGATTTTAAAGTTAATACAGGTATAGCATTTGTTGGCCTCTGCCCATATTTGGGCAGTTATGCAACTAGTATAGATTTAATCACAAACTAAAAATTAAATTAAAATTCTATTTAAATAAAACGTTTTTCGTTAGCAAACAATTATACTTTATTAAACATTTTATACAATTGTTAAATTATTTTTATGAGCAACATTATAAAATTAAAATAAAAACAGTAATGAATAAAAAAAATTAAAAGCATACAAACTTTCATTTATAAGATTTTCAATTTACAATAACTGCTTACTTGGGAAAATTTTCTGTACTTGCTTATAAACTAATACAGAGAATTCAGTGACAGAGTTTAGAACTTTTGTTACATAGTTAAAACATAATTAGCATTTCTTAAGAATTAGTATTTTTTCATTAAATATTAAAATTATTACATCTGATAATTTAACACTGACATTTGCTTGTTCTTTGTATATATATATATATATATATATATATATATATATATATATATATATATATACATATATATATATATATATATATATATATATATATATATATATATATATATATATATATATATATATATATATATATATATATATATATATATATATATATATATATATATATATATATATATATATATATATATATATATATAATGAATAAATTAATGCAAGATTCATTGAGTTATTTTATTGCCATTCGTAATTCTGATTATAGTTATAGTAAAGTAAGCTTTAAATATTTCCTTTAACATTTTTATTAATCTGAAGAAAATATCAATAATTAATTATATCCCTTCTCATACCTTAAATTCTTCCTAGATCGGATGATCAGATAAGAAAATAAATCGAGTCTTATGAGAAAATCATTTGCGGGTCAGTAATATGGCGTGAAAGTCATTTTTGGCATTTTTCAAGTTATTTTCACTGTAAGAAATTTTATTACAAGTAATTGAGTCAATAAATAGACTTCCATACTTAGGTTTTTATAATATAAATAATTTATACCAACATATTTGATATATTTATAATATAAGGATTACAATATATAATACGCATTTTTAAACTTATAATTATTACGTTAAAATGCAAATTTTTCCTCAATATTAAATAAAGTAGATTATTTACTAAATGATTAATAAATAAATAAATATAACATTTGCCTTTCTGTATTTTGGAATATTTTTCTATTGTTCATGTTTATCATGTAAATTATTTTCACATATCGCTTCACGTTCGTTATCGAAAATATCTGTAAAATATCTGAATTTACTGAAACAATTTTTCCACATTTCCTTATGTTACAATTAATTTTACTTCATACCTCAGAAACACTATATATTGTGCTTATGAATGTTTATCCCACAGTTATTTACAACATAAGTATTAATTTTGACGTAGTTTGAAGCTCATTGTGGTAAACGCTCATATACATTAATGCCTGATAATAATGATCCTTTTCATATAAGAATTTTATTGCTTATGTTCAAAAACTAAAATCTTTCGATTATGATACTTAATTCACAATCAATTATAAACAACCATCGGTCACAGTAATAAAATTTATAGAAATATAAAAACGAATTGTGTTGTTTCAGTATTAAGTATGTGTTTTCTTAATATATTTTGAAAAATAAAAATTAGATTATCTTAAATCCATTGTGTTTACATGTTTTTCTTATGCATTCTGGCCTATTTTTCAGGATTTATGATTTTAATGTTAACATTTATGTAATTATGGGGTCTGTATTAATTACATAAATTAATGAAATAATTATAAATATCGTAGAAATGTTTAAAATATTTTATGATTTTAGGAAAATTTAACTTAATTTACTTCATAGTTTTCTGGTTTCACTGTAATAGCATTGATTGGAACTTTAATATTTGTACAATAGCAAAGTCTCTTTTAAGATTTTCTCCTCATAGGTAAATGAAATATGTCACACATTTTCTTTTTGAGTCATATTACTACCTATTAAAAACAATAAAATTAATATTTATTTTTGAGGAGTATTTCATAGCAGAACTTTTGTCCTCGAACTTTTCCGGGCTTCAACCATAATAAAAGCGAAGAAAGGAGAGGAATTCCTGATTAATGGCAGTTCTCTTTATTGCTAACCACATTTATCATATAAGAATTTTTCATTTTATGTCAGAGAAAATTAATTATCCTGTTTTAAGTAATAATTTGCTTTCAGACTTGATCAGAGCAGAGCTAAAGTTCGATCTATCTAGTTTATGAAAGATAAGAAATTGTTAACAACATACCTGTCAGAAATGTTATTTATTAATAAAACTCTTGAAGAACGCAATCGAGACAAAAATAACTATTATTATATTGTCGTGTTATTTTTCTCTTCTTTTGTGAGCTTAAAATTGCTCTTGAAAGCAATCTATGGTTTGTGCAGTTTTATTATGTATAACATAGCACCTAATTTCGGAAAGAAAATTATTTAAATAATTGTTGTTTACTTTTCTGCTTTATTCTAAAATTTGAAAATCTTATGGAATTTCAAAAATGTAATTTCAGAGGTATTAAGCCTTGATTTAAATGTAGTTTATTTCCACCAATTGATAACGTTTTCCCATTATATTATTCCTATTCGAGCCACTTAATTAAAATAAATAAATTAATGTGCAAAATTTTAATAGTGCAGTGGTCTTACAGAAAAGATCAGCTTTATAATATTTTGTTTTGTAATTATATTGAATAAAAGTTTACTTATTTAAAATAACTACATTAAACTATAAAGAATTAGATGACATTTATACACCTTTCATACATTTTTCTCTTAATTATGACGATTTCGTGTGTGAACAAATGAATGAATTTGATTTCTAAAAGTTTGAATCTTTAATTAATTAATTTGAAAATCTTTCGCGATTAATAGGATGATTGAAGTACGATAAATATGTTGTGGTATCAATGTCCTTCAAGTGAAATGATACTTCCGGGATGGTAATTCAAATGTAGTAAGTCTATCACTTGGTTCTTACTTTTACCTTAGAAGACATTCTCAGGGAACTTCAATCTATACAATAAATACCAACTCTGAGTAAAATACAAGAGAATATGCCGGTGCAAGCATATCACACTGAAATCATTGAAATTCATTGATTGTATACACATGAGATCATTTAAGGATGAAAAGAATTAAGCAATGGATCTTGAATAAAAAATCCTGATGTAGTATTTTTTATCAAGGATATCATATTTAATATTAATGAACGGAACAATATCAAATATAATACATGCAGTTTCAAAATTGCATGAACAGTTATTTTTTGTTATATGAGTTATTTATCCTCGTGTTTGCCAAGAATTTAGATGTTTTTCAATTGTTTCCGACTTTTGAATAACTAACGATATAGTTTCAAAATTAACAATGCTCAAGAATGTCTTATAGTTAAATGTGGAAGGAAATCTGTATTTTAAAAATAAAATTAGACAATATAGTTTCATTACCTCTTACTCTAAAAAATATTTCAATACTTTCACCACAAGATAATATCAACATACTAGAAACACTTATAAGTAAACTAGAAACATTTTAATATGCAATTAACTAATATTTTCCATCCTCTAAATAATCACAATTGTTTTATCTTTCACATGTACTATTTCATAAGAATTATGTTTTACACAATTTTCTTTACAAATGTATTTTTTTTGATAATATAGAATATAAAAAAATATTCAATCTGAGAAGATATTCAAGATATCTTGAATTAATTAACGCTATGAATTCAATGATTCGAATTGTAAGGCTGTGATAAAATAAATTCAAGTTTGAATGAATTATATTAAAACCATGTATTATAGACCATTATGAGTAAAACAATTGATTAGATGTTAAGAAACATACTTATATTTTTATAATAGAAATAAATGTTTCATCTGAAAGCATTGTCTTACTTTTTTGTCTTCCAATTAATTGTAATTAAGAAACTATAAAATAAAGAACACATTTTGAGAAAATTTTTAATAACTGCAACGGTAATATATAATTAAATATCATCATGCTTTTTATATACTAATAACAATCAACTTACTGATTACGTAACTTAGCAATGCAATGAGAGACTAAAACAAAAAGAAAATAATTGTGTTCTTTTGTTTGTCTGTAAAGATTAAAGTATCTGAATGATTATATCTGTTGTGCGATTTTATGAATAAAAGAGAAATAATTGTTACGAAGTGTTTATCTATTTACATCATTAAGAGAGTAACCTTTAAACAAATTAATGGAATGTGTTATCTTATTATTATTTAAAATTATTTTCCTAGTTGTTATTTTTTTCTGTCCATTTCTACATAATTTTACAGGATCAAATAGATTAGTATTATTTTTGAACAGGAACTTTCTGAGATTATATATTATTGCTGTTGATGTTTAAAAATGTCAAAATAATTTGTTTGTGCAACTGCTTGCATATATTATTAATAATGTGTTTTGAAATTATTTTAGACTCTTTTAGAGATATTTTAATGTGAAGGATTAAGTATTTTAAAAAGTTAGAGATCCTTAATGATGTAAGAATCTTAAATTAACATAAACAATTGATCTGACATATTTACCATAAAATCTTTAAATTGCCATATTATTTTTTATTAATTTTTCTTTCTTATTACGTGTATGCAGTTATTTAAGACACAATGCATAAAATTCTTATCCTTTCATGCACTTCATTAAATAATTCTCGTAATACTTCATTAAATAATTCTCGTAATAATGTGTTTGTTTGGTGAAGCTCATTTTAAGTTTTGGTTGTATTTTCTGATTTTCAGGAAACGATAACTCTATGCCATCATTGATGTTCGAGAAACAATAATTCTATAAGTGTCGACTCCACATCAACATAATAAATCTAGACAAAGTCTAATATAATAGCAAAATGCAACAAAAATTTATTAAATATTTTTAATTTCTGAGATAGTGAAAACACTGATCATGAGACTGAGGTCGAGGAAAATAGATTCATGAGACTGAGGTCGAGGAAAATATTGTCATACAATAGTTTTTATCAGTCAACTGAAATTAATTAGTTTTAAAAAATAAAATATTTACTTATTGGAAATCAATTGATTCACTATTTAGGCCTCTCCTTCAGAAATATTTTGGAAATAACCTGATTTATTCACCAAAATAAGTAATTCAACTAAGGATTATCATTGCGGTAAACTGAATAATGAAGGATGAGACAATGCGTTTTGTGCCAAAAACCAGCGCAATCAATTTTCTAGAACAGCATCTGTGTTTTCAATTTATTTCAACTGTTTTGATTCATGATACACAATACCTCTATAACATATGACAATCAAGTATTGATTTGTAGGAAACCCGTAATGTAAAATTATTTGTGTCTCTTTGTGAAATTTTTGTTTATTAAATATGAAGCGAAAAAATTTAAAAATAACACATTATGATGTAAAAATAAAGATAATATTCTGCTTATCGTTTTTATACGCACAAATATGAGTTGTAGCTATATCATATAAGAAGATTTCGCTTGTTGTTCTCAAATTTATGAAACAACGAAATATAATCCAAAGTTCATTTGAAAGAAACCAACTATTCATTCGAGCAAGTTTAAATATCAGTATTTCCCCTAAACATACTAATTTTTTAATGAATAATAAAATTATTTGTTTTATTCCGATTTCTTCACAATTTGCTGTTTAATAAATACTGTGTTTTCTTTTCCTTTCTCCTTATCTTTTCTTTTTTGGGAGTTGGAGTTTTCTTGGATCACAGATATCATAGATATCCCGCAAAATGCATCCCCTGCTTCGTCTGGATACATGAAAATTACTACTTATAATATTCTCATTGAGTGAAAGAAGTTGCTAAATTAGGAATTAGAATCAATAATGCAAGAAAAAATTTCACGAGTGCATTACGATTCCTTCCTTTGCTTAACTTGGAGATGTGCTTAAAATTTGAATTTGATTCATGAATTTGTTATTTCTAAGCTTTCAAAATTAAAAACTGTGCTGAATGTAAATTATTTTTTAGTATTCAACGCATATAATATACAAATAGAAAGACATAATTTATTGAATTTACAAAAATTAAACAAACTTACAAGAACTAAAATAAAGTTTTTATTTTAGCACAAAGCACAAAGTGTCAGCAAAAAAATCATTTTTGTGCTTACAATTTTAGTACAAAGTGTAAGCACAAATATTATAAGTAAAATAAACCAAACGCGTATTCAGTTAAAACCAGAACAATTTCTGCGTAAAGAAATAGAAATTATAAACTAAAATAATATTAAAAACCTATTTTCTTAATATTTATAAGATATGTATTTTTTACAAAAATGTATACATCCTTGAATAAATAAGATTTAATGAATTGACAATTTTATATTGTGAAAATTGATTTGGATTATTCTGAACAGTTTGAATTGAATAAAAAACTAGTAATGTAGCATAAGGTATAGATTTAGAAAAGCAAGGTAAGTGAATAAAGAAGTATTCTTAAGATTTTGTAGTTAAATTCTACATAGAATTTATTAAATTTATGGATATTTTCATTTACAATGAATTTTCTTTCTCTTAGCTCATAGAAAGAATTATTACATGCATAACTTGAACATAAGAGCTCTGTCTGAATAACTCTACTTTAGGACACTTTAGGTTTTTATGGACATGTGTAAATCTGATATAGAAACAACAATACTAATAGTATTACAAAATAAGCAAAATTTTAGGTTTCATTAGTTATATGATATGATAGAACAAATTATATCAAGAATTCAAAGCATTCAGTTTACGAATTCTCATAAGCCTGATTGCTTCATTGTTGGCAAATAAACAACTTATATTATATTTTAGTATATCAGTCTCACTATATATATAATAAATTTATTATATTATAAAATTACAGCTTATTGTATATTTAAATATTACACAACAACTATACAGTGTGTAATACTTGAGACAGTTAAAAGATACTGCAGGAGATGGATTTATAATGTTAATATCCAAAAATTCATGATGCATTTAATATACTAAAGAGCATATACTAATTTGCTAATAAGCAAATAATTCGAGCACTCACAATGCTTGTAATCTTATTGCTTGCACTTTATTAAATTTATTTCATATCCAGTTAATTGTAAATAAATGTGAGAAACGATACTCTGATTTTATTTCAGAAAATGCCTCAAGCTAAGTGTTCCTATCGCAACTGAAAATCTTACATATTTCATATAATCTTGCTCTTGTTTTTGTGAATATTACTTTTGCCCACTTCATGAAGACATGATAATATTTTTAAAAATGAAAAACGTTTTTTCTAAGGTCATCAATTACATTAAATTTTTTAAAATTTATAAAAAAGCAATAATGCATTTTTGTTAGTATTATCAACTATAGTAATACTTTTATTTCACTTCTAAATTTTGAAATTTAACTATGAAACACAATAGCTCAAAATAAGAAATCACTCCCCAAAATTATTTTTTAACGAGACTTTGCTAATTATTTAATAAATTATAGGTTCAATGCAATTGATTTCATCGCAATAAAACATTATCCTTTTAATACTTAACAAGAGAATTAAACTGTCTATAATACAAACTATGATAATTCAACTTCAAAATACTTATTTTGAAGTCGAATTATCATAGTTTGTATTAATTTAAGATTTATGCTGACTGCCATTGAAATAATATCAACTTCAATTAAAATAACTTAATATTTTCGATGAACTAAATGCATTTATTAAGTGATATTTTTGCATTATACACATTTATTAAGAACTTGCATAATACTTACATTCTAAAACGTCAATAATTTTATAATGGAATACTTTGTTCGTTCTTTTATTTTCCATTTGTTCCTTACAAAATATAAATGCGACAATGATACAGTGTAAACTGTCTTTTAGTAAAAAAATGAAAGAGATTGAATTCTTAAAAGATATATGATCAAGAAATTAATTTTTGTTAATTAAATATTTTTAAATGAATTTTTATGTTTTTTAAATTTTCAACTTTAGTTTCTATACATAGAATTAAAACTATGAAATTAATTTGAATGAAAATTTATTGTTGCTATATGGAAAGGAAATACAATGTTCATTCTTTATCAAAGAGTTGATGGAGCTCATAAGAACACAAAAGAATATTTATTAATTTTTGTTATCCTAAATATTTACTATGTTAAATGAAAGTAGGAAATTCAATATTATATAATTAAAACACGTTTTTTTTGCACTAAAGATTGCATGAAATTGCCAGAATGGTTTTTAGAACTGATTATCAACTTTTCGTTTATTGACTTCCACTATTTTCTAATCTTTTAGGAAGTATTGGTGCAATTGTTGCTTAACTGGATTTTTTATTTGAATTCTTTTGTTTTTGTGGTTTGTAAGTATTTACTTTTGTGTTATACTATGTGATACACAAAAAAAGGTTTGCTTGACTTTCAATTAAAAATATTAATTTTCGCTGAAAATGTTTTAAATTCTTCCGAATTAAAACCATTAAAGCTACCCCTCAATTGTGTTAATAAAATATAACAATTAGGAAAAGTAATGTTTCTCAAACACTTTCAAATTATAAATTTGATCCGAAAAATGCAAAATAAGTTTAAGGTTAGGGTTTTAAACTTAGCATTCCCCTAATGTTTAAAAAAACATTTTTTATTTTCCATAAAAATGCATGAAAATGTATATAATATGTCCTTCTACATTATACATATTACCAAACTTTTAGGTTTAACCCTAGATTTTTAAAATTATAACTATGAAGCTTTAAGAGTGGTCACTGTGTTTTTCATAAATATCAAAGCTCTTCTGTTAGTAAATTTGAAAGATTAAGTTTCGAAGCAATAGATTGATATTCTACACAATCTCATTTTCAGAGTACAAGTAACATTCTCATCAGTTCTAATTTAGATAAAATAGAGAAAAATCGCTCTTAGCTATATCAGGTGAATAAAATGGTTGTTCTTTCAGGGGGACGTATATTTAAGAAAATCTCTTGTCAATCAGGTTAAACAAGAAGGTTGTAAAAGTATATCGAAAGTATGACTTGTGCAAGTAGTTTGAAGAAAGAGGTAGAAATTACTATTTAGATAATGTCGTTTTTTCACTAATGTAGGCATGAGATAACCTTTATAAACTCATTCTTAACTTTTTGACGCATTGGAAAGCCTGCAAATGGTATGAACATTTTTTCATAACTTAAAGTTTAAGTATTTATACAATGAATATCATACTTACTACTCGTTTAAAGTTTTCTTTCCAGATTTCTCCTGATCTCTCTCTGTTCCAGAAAATTTAAAGTACGTTTCTGTTTTATGATATCTTTTATATATAAATCTGACCAATCGGTATTGAGTGGGAGAGGTTTCTGACCTATCCCATAGAAGTATAGGAGGTAATAAAGAACTTTGGAAAACAAATGGTGTAAAGAGGAGGAGCTAAGACGAGAATAATGAAGAATTAAAAACTGCATCTAAAAAGAAAGGAGAAGACACAGAAAAAAGGAGTCCACGAGTGAGAACTGAAATCTGATTGAACAGAATGAGAGTAGCTGAAAGATTTAAGTTGTAAACGGGGTACAACTGCCTTGGCCAGCTGAAGCTGTATTTAGACTTTCGTGAATGGAGCCATAAGACGTCCGACAAATAGATGAGGATAAAAGCTAAGGAATTACAAAGAAGGAATAACAAATTCTGATGAGGGATAGCAAAGATTAAAAACAGAAAGCTCATGAGGAACGAGTAAGCAAAGTGAGATGCTGAGCAGTAAGCCAAGCGAGATGTTGAAATATCAGCGGATGGAAATGAAGAGTGAAGATGTAGAATAAAGGACGGAAAGTGGATAAGAAAAGATAATCATCGATACTGGAGAGCAGCGAAGCCATTGACGATGGGAGACACCACAATATTACTTCTAAAAGGGATGAGTCTGTTCTCTCGTTCTTATTAAGTGTCGTAACTTATCAAGAGCAGTTATTGTCTAAGTGTAACAAAAGAAATTTAAAGTTAATTTCATAAATTACTTAATATAGAATGATGTAAATGTAAGCCTCTCTTGTTATTAAGTCGCTAAAATAAATCAGGGTTTTCTTCGGAGTTTTCCTGAAATTATCGAATTTCACCACAACTTCTCTTATTTGGTTTTCCAATTAAATTATGTGGAACATAATACTGAATCATTACTTTAGCATGCAATTTTTTAAGAATATTTTTATGTATAATAATGAATTCACCATTGTTAGAGCTTCTCAGTTTTTTCTGCATTATTCAGTAAATAGAGGGTTATTATTTTCATAATGGCAAATATATCATGAGGGTGATAATCATATATCAATTATCTTATTGTTCTGCGTTTCGAACACTATTTTATACTAGAGGAATTTTGTAAAGCATATGAATACTGAAGATTGAGATGAAATTTTATTTCAGAACACTATTTTAAAAATTTAGAAATTAAATTCTATTTTAATTTCAATTGTTAATCACGGAAATGTGATAGCATAAAACTAATTTTTTGTAATCACCTAACATCTAATAATAATACTAAGCTTAATGAATATATTTTAACAATAAGTGACATCTTCTGTGATAAAGTAGTTCGTTTCCTTAAATATAACAATAACTTATATAATTAATCATTGATGATTTCTTATCACTTCTGTTTTTTGCTTACTACAAATATTTCAGAGTTAAAGTTAGCTTGAAATAATAAAATTTGGTTTTTGTAATTATATTTTTACTTAGATCATGAGCTGTTTTTGATTACAATTCGTTTTCATTTACTGCTCCAGCGCTCTATTCCAAAAAAAAAAATTACTGGCTAAATAGACCAATAAAATTTTTAAAAAAATTGGTAATTAAATAAAAAAATATTATTTGTAAGCATTTTTAAATTTATTTGAATGAAAAATAGCAAGTGCATTCACCTATACAAAGTAAAAAAAAATCTGGCCATCTTTGTATTTGTCGATTTCAAAGTCATTTTTATGGCCAGAAAATTATATATTTTTGTAAATTTTTCAGTTGATCTAGAATAGAATTTTTAAAGATTGAAAATGAAATTTGAAATAATCTATTTCATACAAACCAAACAGAAATATCTCTAATTCACAAAATTTGGATAAACATTTTAAGCAACATAAGGTACAATAAACAGCAAAAGTTTAAAAATAACTTTTATTTGTATTAATACTGTAAATTTTACAAACATTAATGTGTTTGTATTAATACTGTAAATTTTACAAACATTAATGTCAAATAATTCAAAATATTTCTTTGAAAGCCTTTTCAATAAATTTACGTATGCATTCATGTGGGTTATTTTACATACGTTGATTTATTTACTTACGCCCATTTACTGATCTTTTGATGACGCGATTTACTAATATGCTTTCATAGAACAATTTGATTTATTCAAAGTGTAGCTGTAATTTATTCTGATGTCGTTGAGATGATTTATTCTGTGGTGATTAATGCGTAATACCATTGATTCTGTTTTGATTTCAATGAACTTGTTTTAATTTCAAAAATCAAATTATCTTGTTCTTCAAGTTAATAATTGGCCTTTTCCATTTCATCCATTAATTTAAATCGTGCTTGAATAGCACAATTAAAAGAAAATTTAATTATTTTTACTGAAAATAAATATCAAGTATAACCCTGATAAAGCGTTTTCACTTTCATTAACATAGTTAGCTACAAGTCTTAAGCATGCTAACATATCAGGTGTCCAAGATTCCCTTGCTTATAGGACAGTAAAATAAAAAATGATCCAAAATGACTTTTTTAGAACTGGAAATATAAATACGATCTATTAAGATTTCATTAAATTGATTTTTTTATTTACTAATACTTTTACAAAATCTAAAAGAAACGAAAATTCATTAAATATTTCAATACAACAAAATGTGTATTTTTGCTGCAAAATTTCAAGAATATAACAATTCAGGAAGTTTAAAAAATAAAAGTATATTTTTTCATCTTGATTTTAAAATAGTTTGCAAATTTCAGAAGCAAAATTACCAGAAATTGCATTTTCAAATTTTAATGTTTTTAAAATTCTTAGTTTAATGTTAAAAAGATAATTCTTTACTAATTTTAGCAGTAAATATATTATCATTTATTCAACTGTAAATAAAATATTCTGTAACATTAGACATCCCTAGTTTTCCAATATTTACCACAGTTCAAGTTTAGAGATCTTCATTAACGTTTAGATGTAATAGATTTTAATCAATTCTTATCAACAGTAATCTTTGAAGGAAACTATCATACTCTTTTGTGGAAATACAAAAATTCTTAGAAACTGATCTCAAAAATTTATAAAATTAAAGTCTAAAGTATCAGAATATACTACTTATAATGATGTTTTTTTGTATAATTGTTTAAAATAAGGACGAGAAATTCCTAATTATATAATTTTATATATTTTTTAGCTCTAATAAAGGAATTTTGAAAGTTTCATTTTGTAAAATTATGCAGCACTTTGACAATTAATTTCATCATCTAATATAAATAATTGTTTTTTAAATATTTTTATTGCATTCAAACTAAGTGATAAATATTCATTCAATAAAGTCTTAAAAGTTTTAAGTTAAGTATAAAATGTTATCAATAATTATAACTATATTGTGATTTTACTATTTAAAAAATATTTTTTTAAATATACAAAGCTTTGTGAATAGATAAAAGCAACCTTTTTTTTTAAAATTAGATTCCAAAAACATAAAACAATAATAACAGAAAATGAAGCAGGTAGTGTTTGATAAATAATAATAATTTTTTATTAGTTATATGCATTTTAAATTGGTCTAAATAATTTGTTACACTTAGAAAAAGTAAATTTATTTAAGCATAATTAAAATATAATTTTATTTTTGAAATTCTCATCAATTTGAACGCAATATAAATTTATTTAAGCATACTTAAAATATAATTTTATTTTTGAAATTCTCATCAATTTGAACGCAATATAAATTTAAACTCTCTGGGATTATTAAACAATTCATTTTATTTATTATGTAAATTAAATAATAACTTTCTTTTGTTTTAAGATAAAGAAAGGAAAAATTAAAATGCAAATTTTAAAATGCATCATTGAGAAATGTTTTTTAGGATAATTTGTAGCTTTTATTTTTAAAAGATAATGTTGAAATTAAAAACATTTTAAAAATAGTAAACTGGTTTTTTATAATAAAAGTAACTTTAATCAGTAAAAAAATAATTTACACAAATTAATGTTAAACATTTTTTGTATATATTAAAAAGACCTAAATGCATATAAATATAATCGGTAATAATAGCTACTTAATATATATCATCTATAAATATTTAATATTTTGTATTCAATGTAATTTTTTTTGCAGCTACTAACAAATAATTGAAACAGTGATTTTCACATTTATCTTAATTGTTAACATTGCAAAAATAATGACATTCTCTTTAGTAGAAATTCACAATTTCCGTAAAAATCAAATGCATCATTAAATAAGATATGATGAACAGTGGAGAAATAACACTTATGTTTATGTCATTAGTCCTCAGTGATTTAATTATGCAAATTAGAATAGAGTTCACATAGATAAAAGTAAATGAGTTATATTGTAATGAAGTAAATTACAAAAATTATGGATTAATTTGAAAATAATGAAATTCTTTCCTGTTACTGTAACTGAACATACAAGAATGAATTTATGCTCTTTCTTTGAACATTATTTATTTCAGTTCAAGACCCTAACATCATTTACATAATGTGATTTATATTTATATTTGATTACAACACTAGTCAAAATAGGCCATAATAGGCAAGGAATATATTTTATACAACATTATTATTTGCATTTAATTTGTTTCAATCAATGCTGGGAAACAATGAATGAGTAAAATTTATGTAATAAGGCTATGCATTTTAGTGAGTAATTTATATAAATTTATATTTTAAAATGCTTTTTCTGTTCACACAGTTTATGATTTTGATTTTGTTTTTAAATTTAGTATAAAATTTCAACAAATGTTAAATTTTTTGGCTCCTCAGGTTATTTAATTTTTTTTATATAGTTTCAATTATTATCAAAAATAATTTTGTTGTAAATGCAACAGTGAGAGTTTAATTTACTGCTTAAATAGGTACATAAAACCCGATATTTCCGATCTTTAAGTACCTATTTAAGTACGGATAGCCAATTACATAGATTCTAAGATAAACGGAAATGTACTTGTAATTTTATGAATGAATTTATAATTTGGAAATATATTTTAAAAATATCCGAGTGGAAGTTTGCTACGATTTTTTATGTGCATGGGGCATGTTACATCCACTACTGACATGACTGAAAATATGATTCTTGAAAACAAAATTAACACCTTCATTATGACGTCCAAGCGTCAATAAGCAAAAATGTGTACAGATTTTTAGAATATGAGTGCATTTTAGACGTAAGCAAATAATGGTTTATGTGTGACAATGTGGCAAAAGCATACTTTTGTGAAGCAATTAAAATTAATAATCTAATTTCTGTGATTTAAATAAGTTATTAATTTTCATGCATTTATAATTTGTGTTGACAATTTAGTGGTTTAGCGAAATTCTTAATATCAATATTAAAACGTCTTTTAAATTCATAGCACATTGTTGAATCTATTGGGATAAAAAAAACTGAAAATAAAATCTTTCCATTAAATTAGTACTTGATAAAATGTTATGGGTGAAGTATATGGTGTTCTAAGTACCACATAATTTTAACTATTAAATTTGGATACAGATTAGTATAGTGGGGCTTATTTAAATCCTTTGAATTATAAAAATAGCTTTTAATAATTATCCTTTTTTTCACTACTGTACTTTTTCTGTTTAAAATAAAATTTTACTGAGTAGTAGAAATAGATTGTATATAAAAAGATGAATTTAAAAATTCATTTTAACATTCATTAGTACGGTATAGTTTTATGATTATCAATAACTGTAATTTGAAAAATAGACATTTTTTGCATAATGAGCAATGTTTCCCTTTCATGTGTGTGTGTGTGCTTGTATATATATATATATATATATATATATATATATATATATAATATTACTTAATTATATATATATATATATATCATCAGACACATAAAAATACATATATATATATATATAATATTACTCAATTATATATATATATATATATATATATATATATATATATATATATATATATATATATATATATTTCTATATTATTCAGTTTTCTTTCTAAATTATAGACTGTAAAAAAATCTAAAATGATTGTCTGAAAAGGTATTTAATATTTGGATTCAAAATTTGAATATTTGTAATTCCTTGTGTGCTCAAACCAAAAATAAATAAAAATCTAACAATAAGCTTATTTAATACTCAGATATAAAAAATATCATATTTATACATTCATGTTATTGACATTCGTAAATACTTACAAAATTATCGTTATCATTTTTAATATCATGCTATCATTTTTATACTATCAAACTTAACACCACTCTGCAGTAACATGGGTATCAGTCTCTTAGTATCTTGATCTACAATATTTAAATTTTTCTCTGTAGGCAGATATATTATCTAATGCACTATATGAATGGATATACCACACAAAATGCTATTCTTGTAAATTCTTGTGGTTTTTATTATTATATTTAAGAATTATTAGAATTTATGAATCAGAAAAATTATATTATAAATTTAAATTAGCCCTTGTGTTTTCTCAATACAAATGTGATTTTTCCATATATTAATTTTATCTCAAATAAATGCGACTTAATGAACACCTTTTAATGACATACTTATTTCGTCTCCATAAATTTACACTGAATTTACATAAATTCTTGGGCATGAGAATTTCTGATATTGTTTCTCTTGCAATATGCGCCAAGTTGTTGTTATTATCTAAGTCCTTTAGTCTCTCATTTTCTAACTCCGTTTCTCTTCCAAGTTTCAGTTTGAGTGAGCAATGGTAAGCTGCCAGATAGGATTGTTTTTTCCTTTTTTGAACTGATTTAGTTTAGTGATTGTTGATGCAAATAAACTACACCCTTGTTACACATATTAAAACTTCTCAATGAAGCAAATGATAACTATTATCAGAAAAATAATCTTTTTAATTTTTCTTATCCAACATCAGAGGACAGATTATTATTAAAAGACTTTATCGTTTTAAGAATACTTAGGTTTGTGCAATTAATGTGATTTCAAGACAGCTATCATAATTTACTGTGTCAAATACATAATTCACTTCTCCATGAAATCTTAACAATTTAAATTTATTATTTCTCAAAATTGAAATGAAGGAAAAACATTAATTGTCTTTTAATGGAAATGTCAAACTAAGACATGGTGAGGATATAAGTAGAAATTAAATGAAATTTAGTCGTATATTATAAAACACAAATGTATATATATAATATACAATTAAATGATATAACTAAATATAATGGGACTAAATGATGTTCAAGGTATCAATGATATTTAATAGAATTGACGTTTCAAATTAATGCAAAAATTATATTCAAAGACATAAAGCGTGTGTTTTTGCATAAAATATTTTTTCTTCTTTATTTCTTTTTTTTTCAAAGGAATTTTTATACCTTAATGGAATTTCATTATTCTTCAAAGGAATTTTTTAAAAGGAATTTCAAGGATTTAAATTGAGACTAAGCAATAATGATGGAATGTATGTTTATAATTTCTTATGTCACTCAATACCTTTCTAAGAGAAATACAAATTATGAAAGTGTTATACTTTATCTGCAATGTTTACAAACTGTATTATTTAATTGTTTCTGCGTAGTTATTTAATTCTTAGTATATTAAATTTGGTATCACTTTTCGAAATCATTTATTATTATTTGAAAGATGACTCAGATACTTTAAGTCTTACATAGTGTACTAATTCAATAATGTTTGTACTCACATCCCTTCTGAAAAGATTTAGGCATAAAATACGGTTGCTGGGAAAAAATGTGTTGTTTTCAATGAATAATAAAAGTGTCTATTATTTGTATTTACTTTGATTTACATCTAAAATTTCTATATAATTACATTTTGAAAATTTTAATTATTTTCATCCCAGGGTAAGTTGAATTTAATTTAAAAAAAATGTTTTTTCCTGTTTATTAGAATTTGCTTTTATTTATTTTTCCTGAGAGGAATTATATTTATCTTTTTCATTTGAGTGCAAAATGCATGGAACTAATTTACCTTGAAAGGCCGGCCAACTTGTTTAGTGGTCAGCGTGCCTGATTACGGATGCCCTGGGTTCGAATCCCGGTTCAGGCATGGATGTACTTTCCTGTCTTTGCCCTTTCCTTGTGTGTGTATGAGGTATGAATATTGCCTACCCTATAAACGGATTCCTATGGCATATGTGAGGGTGAGATGGTGGCCCACCCCTGTGGTGCATTCGGGGCAACGCCTCGGCGGCAAAGAGGTCTCTACTTCTGGCCGGTTCCTTGGGTATAAGGGGACAATACATACCAATATACCCCGACCATTGGAAAAAAATTTAACTTAAAAGTGATAATATCCATTTATAATTTTTTCTAGAAATTATTTTTATGTTTGATGATAAATATTATAGTTCTATTCATCTGTAAATGTTAGCATTTGTTTTTTAGTATATAAAGTTTCTAAACTGTTAGGTTTATAATAAATGTAGTATGATTAATTGAATAAATTTAAACCTCTTATGATTTTGACTTATTCTTACTTTTATTAAAATATGGAAATTATTATTCTATTACTTTGAATTAGGTTTTAAGAATAGGCTGGTTATGCAAATTTTCTTCAGCCGATTTTTACACTATTTTTCTATGAGAGATAAATTTTTGTAATTAACTACACGAAAAGAGTTTTTTATAATAAACCGCAAGATTAATAATGAATACATCGATATATTATTTGGATACTACACTACCATAAGCATTTTGTCAAATTTGGTAGATATCAAACTTTAAATTTAATTTCCTTAAAACCACCAAAAGAGCAAATTTTACAAAAATATTTGAAATATAAAATATATCTTAAATTTTAATTTGCTTTATATTTTTATTGCCATATCTCTAAGGAAACTATTTTAGAATTAAATGTCAGTTTAATCAACAGAAAACCACACTAGTTTACTTTTAAAATTTAAATAAAAAGAATAAAAAATATAGAAATTTTCTATTTCTGAATAAAACGTTATTCAAGATTTATCTACTATAACAAAATTATCTTTTGAAAGGTTTGTGATTATTATATGAAAACTCATCACTTAAGAAATTCATATTAACGGAAATATAATCGATGTATTTTTCTTATTTTTTGCTTATGTAACTAATGAACTTAAATTATAAACAAAGATATAATTTAAGGAATGTTTATTCAATTAGTTAAATGATTTAATTCTATTATTTTAAAATGAATTATGTTAAAAAGACTTAGACATTTTTTCAAGAACCACTAAGTCTGAATTAAGAAATTGAAAGGGCGTCTTCAAATTGAATGCTAGAAATACATTTTATGTGCCGAAGATTGAATTTTTCTGCCAGCTTAAATACAAGTAAAAGCTATTACTCTCTTCCTTTATATTTTCTTCTTTTCTTTGCACCTTTCACATGAATCACAGGATTTTTTTCTTGCAATCTTTGCTGACACATATTCTTAGATATTTTAATTGAACGAGAATAAAAATTTCTTTAAAGAAAACTGCATTTTTATGAACAAAAAGAATAAAAACCATGCCAGAAATACACTGTTCTGGTAAATTTTAGCAACGTTTGCTGTTGTGAATAATCATTCTTAATTAAAAAGGAATATAATTTTCCTCTTACATAACTTCAAATTATGATTCAATACTTCTGTGAACTACTTGATCTTATGTTAAGATATTTGTATTGATTTTTGAAGATTTTATATAAATGTTTATTAAGGATTTTAAAAATCTGTTTCCCTGTAAAATATGTAGAATAACTCTCATCGTAGCTCAAAAAATATTTTTTATTTCCTGAAACAAGCAATTAATTAATAAATTTTAAATGAAAAAAAATAATTATATCAATTGATGCAAGTATTATTGATTTATTAAAACAGTGTGTTAATAAATATTTTTCTTTTTTTGTAAGTTAATCTTTCTAAAAGTAATAATAACTTTTCTTAGACATGATTCATGAGAGAAAACTTATGTACAGTATAATATTTATCATTTTCTACAACCAGGTGTAAGATAAATGTAAAAATTATTGGTACTTAATTTTTCATTTGTTTTAATCAATCAATCTATCTATCTATCTATCTATCTATCTATCTATCTATCTATCTATCTATCTATCTATCTATATATATATATATATATATATATATATATATATATATATTGTAGCTTCTAACTTTTTTACAAAAATTATTTCTTCAGCCATTTAAATACTTCTATGGATGTTAAAAAATAGGCCAGAAGACCTTTTCTGAAAAATACATAAATTAATGAATTACTCTTTTTAGAAAGCTTTTTTTGAGGCTATTAGAAAACCACATTCCATATTGTAAATCTGACTACATTTACTTTCATAATCCATTAACCCTCTACTAATGAGTTTCTTAAAAATAGATTCATTAATGGTTCAAAGGAAAATTCATCATTTTTTATCGCTTTCATCAAAATATATTATCAAGTTCCACTTGAAAAATAAATCTATGGCTGAAAAGTAAAGCACATTAATGCATACCTTTCAGTACAATGCAAAATAAGTAATATTATACAGATATTTCAGCTTTTGTGATTAAATGAAATTGAAAGAATAATATCATATACTCGAAATAATTCAAGAATACATAATTTATTTTATTTATAATTTCAACAAATAATTTTTAGTGAAATATAAAGTATTATCAATTATTATAAAGTTGTTAAAAAGTACAAAATCAATGAAAATATTAATTTATCTATCTATCTATATCTATCTATCTATATATATATATATTTATATATATGAAATAACTTGAATGTATCTGTTACAAAATCATTTTTATAAAATACTAGGATAGTTTTCATTAAACTATTTTATTGTAAAAAGTTTATAGATATTTACTTCGATGTTTCTTTTTTCAATACAATTGTATAGATAGTTAAGAACCAAATGCTTGGGAATTTCAGAATTAGACCCACTTATATAAATATCAGTGTTAGTTTTTGGAAAATAAGATAACTATTTTTAGTAATCATTACTTTATAATAATAATTACTTTTAAAGTTACCAAGTCCAGTACGAATAAGAGAAATTTAAACGTTGCGTAAAAATGTGAATGAGTATAAGTCTACAATTACACTCTCGAAAAGAATTTTTTAATCCATTTAGGATTTCTGGAAATGATAAATATTTCCTTCCAGTTATGATATATATAATGTCCATGAAGAATTTCAAAAGATGAGATACTCATGTTGAGATATTAAATATGATATTTAAATACATTACTTCTCTAACTGGTAAATTAGCCATTTCATTGGCAGTAACTCCACAGTGTCCCCTAAAACATGTAAGGTCAATTGCACTACTGACCACCCTAAATGCAACACCCAGAAGGAAACATGCAAATAACATCTACAACATAAATTATTTAATTTACAACATAAATTATTGGAGGTGAGCTATGTAAATGATAGGAATATCAGAGCAAACACACATCCGGCGCGCCTGTGGCTCCACTTCAAAGCGTTATTTAAGGCTTGGAGATTTTGACGATTTAAAATTCACCAATCGTTTTTTTCTAGTGGTATTTTTTTTAAATGAGAAATTATGCTTCATAGAAAACACGAAGTGGGGTTTTAGAATTTCGAACCACTTTTTGAAGACTGAAAATGCCGGACAAAGATCAAGGCAACGTCGTAGACATACAACAAAACCAAAAAACCAGTATTTAACCCTAACGACGCACAAATACTGAAACTTCTATCTTATTCAACAGCTTTGATCAGCGACTGACACCATAGTTTAAGCACTAACTGTTCGAAACCACCTTCACACTTTAGGTAAGCATACTTACGACAAGTGATATATGTCACTCTAACATTAAGATATCATCATCACCACTGGGAGTGGGCGACAAAGTGTGTAAATTGGAGGTGTGGTAAATGGTTCAATATTCTTTTTCATGACGTGTCCCGTTATTTGCTTCACCCTTATTATACGTACTTTCATTTAAAGAGAGCTTGGCACCAAAAACAAATTTCCGCTTCTGCATCAAAATACATAATTTGGTTGTAGGGATGAATAGTTTATGTTGGAATCTTCCTAGGGCCATAATTATCCATATCATTTGAAATGAGTACCTGTCTGGTGGCTACTATGGTGAACGTATCCTCAACCCTGTTGTAGTCCCTTACACAACGGCTATTGGAAATGACATCATGTTAATGATTGCAGACCTCATCGCACTAGATCAAATAAACAGTTAATTTGTAGAAAAAATAATCATACAGAAGAGATGTCAGCGTATTCTCTGTTATGAAACCAACAAAACATGTTTGCACATTCTAAGCAGGAATGTGTTGGACTCCTACTATCCCTTTTAAACTTTTTAAGAAATGTAAAAAACATTTCTGGAAAAAAGGGGGACACTACCTCAATTCCTCATTTCATAGCCTCATTGACTCGATGCTTCAATAGTATTCAACATTACAGGCCTTCCAGGATAATTATGTCAAATAATAATAACGCTTTTCTTTTATGAATCACCATTTTTATGTTTTTCTCATATACACACATTGTGCTTTTTCTTTTTGTACCAAAATGCTCTCTAAAAAGTACTTTTTCTGCCAAACAAATGTTTTTTTTTATGTCATTTTCAAGATCAACGAACAACCTCGATATCCTCAAATTGTTTGAGAACGGTGGCACACTAACCAAACAGTCATTTTACTATGGCGTAATATACGTTTAATAATTTCTAGTCATTGATTACATTCTCATTTGATGCAATAATTTCAACAGTTTATGAATTTCATATAATTATTTATTAAACAGAATACAATTAATAAATTTGAATACTGTACAGAAATTATTTTATAAAAATTTCAGAAACGAGATTTTATGCTTAAAATTTTAAAGCCATTCAAACATTTTATCATATTTACAAAAAATTATTTTGCATATTATTTTTTATTAATTTGTGTAATTTATTTCTAATAAACCTGTTACTCTCTTAAATTCCACCTATCGCTACTTTAAAACTTAATCGTCCTATAAATTATAATTTTAAAATCAATATATTTTTTATTTAACACCGATGGATTAACATTTAATTGAATGGATCTTTTTCTCTCCTTCTTATCACTCAGTAATTCATCTACAAAAATGTTCATTTACTTAATAATTTTAAACATAAAATAAATAGAACTATAAATTCAAGAAATATAAACGAAGTCCTTGTAAAAATTTAAATTTTAAAAGCAAAGATAAGTGTAATATTTTTTTCCTCATGAGAGAGATTTAAATTCGTCCTATAAATGAACTATTTTAATTGATTCTATTTCTTTTTTATTTATTTATTATTATTATTTTTGTTTAAAATGCTGTCCGGAACTATTTTAAGTAAAAACTCATGGATTGAATTTCATTATATTTGAGAGGAATTTAAAAAAATACATAACGTGAAATTAAATCGCAGCTTGCAAAGCAAAACAATTAACTCGCATTAAATAAAGTTAAACAACGAATACTAATTTAAATAGGAATTTTTGTAGGGATGAAGATATCGCTAAAAATTTATTTTTAATTCTGAATAATTTGTAATTGTTTGCCATAAATTGTATTCCAATAAAATTATTGTTTAACTAAGTGATCGTGTGTATCTATACATGAGTACTTATATATGCATTGGTTTATGTGTGTGAATATATGTATACAGATAACTATATATTTGTAAATATACACTTATATTCTTATAGCGCAAATATGTTTTTGAAGATATTCAAACAAAGTGATCCTTATATTCGGAAAAAAACTTAAAGAAAATTATCAAAATAAAACAAAACATTTTTATTTAGAATTTCAGCTAAGCAATTTACAGTTTAATTTGATTTAAATATCAGTTTATATTAAAAATAAATTTTTCCCTTTATCGGAGTAGTATTTTAGGGAATTTTATTCCTAGAAACTTACTGAAAGTTAAAATTTATTTGCTTTAAGGGATTAAGATCTCTTAAGGCACTAATATTTCCCATAAGTTTTTTTTACCTGACAATTTTGATGACGCTAATTAGTCTGTCAAATTATTAATTTAGATACTTGGATGAGATGAATCTTTTAGGCACATCAGAATTGATAGACATTTTTGCTTAATATATTCAACATAATTTTTTTGATGCAACACATATTTAATATGATCTTATGTCACAGAAGATGCGATTCCTTTTGCATATGTTGTGATAAAAATGTGTTATGTTAAAATTGGTATAAAGAATATTATTGTCTATATTCTGTAAAATTTGCTAAAATTTCATTTATAAATTAATAAGGGAAATGAAAATTTTATCTACTATATTATTACATATTCATGTTAGAATTAAATTTAAAAGAAAGACTAAAATTTATCATTTGATAATTAAGAAAGGATAATTGTTAAGAAAATTTAGGTTGAAAATACAATTATCACAAGGATTTCAAAATATAGGTTGTAAATCAGAGTATTTTGATAGTTTTTATACGATAATAAGTGTAATAACCACATTATGATTACCTATAAAGAATTGATATTCCAGAACACTCACGTTATCTTAACTACAATTTTATAATAGAGTTTATTATAAATTGTTATAAATATTAAATTAACAGGCACCAAGAGCTTAGATATACTGCTAAATATATTGGTAATACAAGAAGCCATTATAAATGAACATAAAATATAATGTTATTAAATTTCAAATATCAAAATAGTTTAACATTTTTTATGAATTCGAGAGATATTTTAATCGAACTTAACTTTGTCACTCAGAACAAGTGGTTTTATAAGTTTAATGCTCACTCTTGGAGTGGATGATATCTATTTAAAAAAAAATTCAGATAGAGAAGAGGGAGAGAGATAAATATTTAATCATCAATGTTTGTTACACATTATTTTCTCCAGATTCTTACAGATAACTGCTAAATTGCTTTGTTCTGTAAGCAGTACGTTTTACATGTATAAAGTTCAGCAGAAAAAATTTTTATACAATTAATTAATCTTAAAGTAGTACAAATCATATTAATTTTACTTCGTAATAACATACTATTTTCTAAGATTGTAAAATATATAAAGTAAGAAATTAGAAAGATTAGACATTTTTTAATAACTATCAATTAATAATAAGTTATATTTAAAATATCGTTTTTTAAAGTTAACACATTCACAATTTTGTTTGTGCAGATAAAAAGTAAAACCAAAATACAACTTTTTTAAAATTCAAATGTTTCGCATTTTACAAGTTCTATCTTTATAAAAGAAAATTCTAAAAACTTCAATTACTATCCAGTTTTATAGATTAAAGTTTTTATGCTTCCTTTTAATGTATAAGTCATTTGTTGTATAAATATGATCGAAAAAAGAAGCAAATTTTTCAAAAATAAAATTTTAAAACAGTGAAATATTTAACTTTAAATACCACATTTTTATTTCTAATAAACCTCTATGTTTTTTAAAAATCAGCACTTCTATAAATTAAATATTTCATGTAATTAAATATTTCTTTTAATTTCTACTACTCTATTACAATGAATATTTTATTTTATTATCCATATGATTATTTTAAAAATAAGGTAAAATGTGTTAATCTAAAAATGAATTAAAAATATGAAATAATAATTAACTGAAATATTAGAAATATCATATTACATTATGTACAATACTTTTTTAAGTACAATTATTTTAGTGTTGCTCTAAATTACTTTGGCAGAAGGTAGTAGAACTAGTTCATGTTCTATTCAAAATATATTATTTTCAAATGAGTTAATGTTGAAGACACCAAGTTTAGTATATTTTTCTAAATTAAGTGTATTTTTAATTTTATACTTATTATAGAATTAAATTTGATTAGTTCATTAAAACATTTTAAGATCTGAATACGATTTTTGGCATCATATGTAAATACGTTAACTAAAAACTATTCATACTCTTGTTGTCTTCAGCATTTATTTTTTCATATTTAGCAACAATTTTTCTGTTAGGAATAGTACCATTTTGCATCATAATTTTTTTTCCAGTTTCTACAAAAAAATTTACAAAAGTGGAAAAAAAAACTTAAAGTAAATATAATTTATTATATTAATGAGATATTTTTCATAGTATGCGCACGAAATGCACGTAATATTATGGAGTAAAAAGCATATTTTGCATACTGTAAAATAATAACACATTAGATAAAAATTTAACTAATAATCTAATAATCTTAAACACATATGCCAATCATCCAAATTTATTCTTTTAATTTTACTTCAAAATAATATTATTTGAAATTATTTTTGCTATTTTACCAATATTTGGTTTACTAGAAAACTAAATACAGATATTTAAAAACAACTTATGTTGCATAAAGATGTTAGTAGTATTTATGTACATTCCTCTATTCATTAAGGGAATACATAATAAAAATTAATATTCAGTATGGAGACAAAAGTGAGTGAAAAGAACAAGTGAAATTAGCCGGTCAAAAAGAATGAAAATACAAATAATGTTAAAATTCCTTAATTCTGTATAAATTAACCTTAAAAAAGTATAAATTTGTTTGTGTATGGAAATTTCGAAAACAACTTGTTGCGTTACTAGTCTAATATATTTTACTTTCCTAAAAATGCAATAATGTTTTATTACAAACGTCAATTTTTTTTTAAAAAAAAATCCTTAATGAAGAATTCATTAAAGTAGAGTATTAAAGTTCATTAACTAAACATTAAAAGTTTCTGACACATGATGGTGAAAAAAATCCTTTAACTAACATACTGTAGTGAATAAAGGATATGTTACCGTGGAACGAAGAACAAGTAAATGCAATTACTTCTATTTTACGTCACTCTTATTCTGCTAACTACTTAAGGTAATAAGGTTTTTTCGTCGAATCTGACATGATTTTTAGTGAATAATTTATAATAATGGGAAAAGAAACATATTATATATTCCTATTTTATCTATCATAAAAAGTATTGGTTAAAATTTCTTAATACAAAGAAGCTTTCTTACAGATAGCCATTGTTAACACAGTTTACGAATAAAGCATTTAAATAATAATTTAAGTAAACAATTATCAAGCTCATTAAAATCATTATTTGCCTGTGTGTGCGTGTAATTTTAGGTTTAAAGAACAGAAAAATCATTCAATTTTGATTTGAATTCAAAATAACATTTTTAATTGTGTGTCATTTTGGAGAAGAACATTTGATAACGCCAGTTTCTAACTCCAGACATGCCCTTCTCATTCCACTCAATCTGCTTACCGTTCCAAATCTGTCATTAATGTGTATGTGTTATAGATGTTTTCACGTGTTAATTGCAGTTTAACGCATTAAATATTAACGAGAGAAAATTTATGTAGAATCATGGGTAATATTTAAGCAAGTGTATCTGAGCATTCGACCATAAAAATACGAGTACAAAGATTTATTCCTAAAATAAAATCAAGACAATATTGCCAAGAATACTAAAATTTTGGGTTTTCTAGTATTGAAAAAATGAAAAAGTAAGGTCTCTGTATACCATTTACTCAAAAATATGTGCAGGAGACAGCATAAAGCCAAATAAATTAAAATACAGTTTGTAAACGTGAAATGATATTAAGCATCATATTGAGTACGTGAACAAACTTTGAGAATTCCTTGAATTAAAATTGAAATCATATGAAAAGGAAAAATAATTTTAAAAAAATCTTTAGTGAATGAAAAAGCCTTAATTGCCCATAACAAAATTTCACAAAAAGTACCCCGCTATAAGAAAAGCATAACACTATTTTGGCAGCGGTGATCCAGATTATCAAATTATTTTAGAAGACAATTTTGCAAAAAATTGTTTTCTACACCTTTTATAAAGGATAATTTTGCTTAGCGAGCTTTAGATGTACTGTGCCAGCTTTTCTCGAAGTTGTAGGAAAATTTATTTACAATAAAGTTTAATGAGACAAGAGGTTGTAATAAAGAGATGCTCATTTCATTGGCTGCGTTCGATTTTTTGATGATATACCAGTAGTAGAACAACCATTTTTTAACAAATCATTGGAATTTAAAGCAACGAAGCTCACAATATTTGGTGTCTTAATTAATATTATGAATATAACAAACATAGAATGCAAAAAAACTGCATCGGGATATGCTCTGATGGATCTCGTTTCAATGCCAGGAAGATCACTTATAAAGCAAAAATCATCACAGTGGGTTTGGACAATTTGTATGATCCACATAGAAGCTGTCACTTCCAAAGAATTGGTTCTTGGTCTGACTATTGTGTAAACTGCTGTCGTAACTGCAGTAATTTATATAAAATTGAGATCTCTAGGCTTGTGAAGAAATGGGTGTCCTACATTTGGTGTTACAATAATGTAAGGCAAAATGATTATCATGTGGGAAGTGTTTACCACATGTTTATGCATTAAAAGAAGAAATCGCTATTTGCCTAGAAGAAAACAGGCTGGAAGCCGAAACATTGTCACTACGGTTTATTCGAGAGGAAATTGGGCTAATTTGTATACATATTCAAGAAATTAAATAATTTGAATCTTCAAGGATCAAGTACGCATAAATTTAATACGAGCTATAAAATTAATGCAGTTTGTTGAAAATTAGAAAAGGGGAGCTGACATTTAAAGCTGGAAAACCTAACAATGTTTCCAAATGTAGTTGATTGAATTACAACTTATAAAGCTGAAAACATCACATAAAAATTTCTTTTGTAATCAAAAAAAGTCATTTAGTTTTCTCGCAATGAATTTATATATATATATATATATAAATATATATATATATATATATATATATATATATATATATATATATATATATATATATATATATATATATATATATATATATATATATATATATATATATACATATATATATATCTGTCTATATTTGCTAAAGACAAATTAATAGCAAGTTGAGGGGTTAGGGATCCATTTCATATTATTGCTGAAGGACTCTCATTGGTTAAAGAACAAACATTCATGGACTTCACGACAAGATTCTTTGGTTTTTGGGTTGGAGTAGATGATGAGTTTTCATGACTAAAAAAAGGACATTCCGTATGCTGCTACCATTTTTAACGGAGGGCACGGTAAGCAGGTTGAAACTCACTGGTATAATTTGAAAAATTTTGAAGAACAGAATCTTAAGGCTCCTATGTTATCATTTATTTTAAATTTTACTGTTTTACTTATATAAGGTCCAATCAATGTTGATCAGTTCAAAACGATAACTGCCAAATATAATTTTACTTTAAAATAAAATTTCATATTGCAACAGCAATTTACTTTACTTGCTCCTTAGTGAAATAATTTTTTGTCACATTTATTGTTTCCACAAATTAGCATACAGCGTTAAAGAAAATACTGTCTTATAAATTTCTTTCTTTTAATGCGCTATTTTTTGGTTATTGTATCCATGTGTAATTTTTGAATTTTTGTGTCAAAATAAATTTGGTATATATATATGGTATATATATATATATATATATATATATATATATATATATATAAATTTGTAATCAAATTTATGTAAAAAAATTTTCTTTTTGAACCATTAACCTTACTAAATAAGTATAAGAGTTTTGAAATTACGTAACTCAAGGATCTGTTAAAATAGATTTTTGAAAAGAAAGTGAAATTTAAATTTTCCACTAGACAAATCAATGATTTAAAGATTTTAATACTTTCATTGCTACTTTGACCGTAAGATTTACTGTTTAAAAATGTTTATTTGCTGAAATAACTGAAAATGATTGAAGAAAGCATTCAAGAGAAATTATAAAAGCATTTTTTCATTGCTGAGAATTTATAAAATCAGTATTTATCATAAGTAACGCATCAATCAAGGTATTATTATTTATTATTTGTTTTTATAAAGAGAAAAAAACTTTTTTTTCTTAACTACAAACTGCTGAGTAAAACTAACTTTTGTGAGGATTGCATAATTTCTTAGCATAAGATATCAGCTTAAAAGAAAAGAGCATTTTTTAAGTGTTCTAAGAAAAAGTGCTACAATTATTCATATGGAAATGAGTATAGTTTTCATATGGAAACTAATATGGCGTCAGAGGAGTTATTCCTTTCCTTATCATTATGATTAAAATATTGCATTTGAAGTATAAAGCTAATGCAATTATTTATAATATATTATCTACTGAATTTAATTCAATGGACAATATATCATAAAACATTTTCATGAATATTATATAATGCAAAAAATGTTTTTAGTGCATTTTTTCTGAAATGAAAAATTAAAATACATATATTTAGCACTTCAACTTTTTCCTGAAATAGTCATAAAAGCTATGAAGATTCTTGAAGCAATCGATATAGCCTTTTATATTTAGTGGTGAAATAAATTAATGAATTCCATCTGTCCATCTATTCTTTTAAAGCTTTTCTTGAAGTAAAATGGAATCAGATAAATACTTTAATTATTTTTCATGGGAATTTGTGCTTTTCAATCCCAACAGAAATATATAAATAGGGAATAATGAATTTTTGCATTTAATATTACGATTCTCACCTAATTCTAAAGTAAAAGAATTAAGAACTTCTTTTATTTAATTTGAAAATATATTTCATGAGTATCTAATTTTTAATTTAAAATAATTGAACTAATTATTTTCCAATATAATTATTAATATAATTTGCTTCAGATAATGTTTTTAATTCATACACATAATTATTGTTATAAATATTATCCTTTAATAGTTTTAATTTGCTTGTAAACTATCATGGAATCAATAGAATGCAATAAACTTCAATTTACATTTAATTACTATCCAATTAATTTATTTACCATTTTATGTATTTGTGTATGTAATGAAAAATATTTTAAAAGAAATTGCATTTAATGGCTAGAAAATCTTTAACTTAAGATTTCAGGAGCCCAGTATATGAGTCTAAATAATTTAAATTTATATCGATAGATGTATATTGGTAGATATAGGAGAATTGTAATTACATATTTACGATAAATAATATTTAATATTCTAAAAAAATAAGCATGAATTCATAATTAAAATATAATATGTTTATGCATTCAAACTTAACTTTAAAAAAGGTTAAAGAATTATTTTTGGTTATGAACAGTTTTAATAATAAATGTATTATATCTCGATGGGGGAAATAGTTAAAAAATTAAAACTACTTTTAGTTAAGTTCAATATAAGTATTGATGTTTTAATCACATAATTAAATATTTAAAATTGTTAAAACATTTTAAAATAATTTAAAGCTTTTCTTAAAAAGGTTTTTAGAACCACGAAATGAAGTTTTATACATAAATTAGCAGAAAGCAAATTGTATAGGGTGTACAATGTTTAAGAATTGTCTTTATAAAATTATTAAATATTGAAATCATGATTATTTTTATACGCGTTCGCATGCCTTTCAAAGCAAAGATATATTGAGAAATGTGGAAACTAAATTGTAGAAAAGAAAAAAGTCCTTTTTTTTTCAAAAATATTTAAAATGCTCTTATTGTTTAAAAATTAAGTCGTGGAATGTGGAAAGATAGGATAAAATCAATTTCTAAGTAATTTCCTTTATTCCACAGTGGTAATGCACAGATAACCATTTTAGAAAGAAAAAAAGAAGCACACGTATGTTTCTTGAAGCAAAATGTGCTATATAAGGAAATATTGCATTGTTTGAATTAACTGGATAAAAGGATACGCAATATTTCAAAGAAATTAAATCACTATTAATTATTTTATGAATTAAATACAAAGACTGTAATGAAAGTTTTAAAATATTATATTAAATTAACCACACATAAACATCCTTATATAATTGTTACTCATCTATGTACACAGACTTTAATTAGTTAGTTAAATTCTGTTTTTTGTTGAATGAGAAATGTAAGAAATTTTATGATCGCCCATTTTTCAAGAAATTTTTGATTTTTATTGTTTTTTATTTTTAATTGATTTCTATAAAATCATTTAAATTTATTAATTTAATTAATTCTCTAACCATTCAATAATCAAATTATAGTGCAGATATATCTTAACGGTAATAGTAAAATTATTGCAAAAAATAATTTTCCAGCTCTCATTTTAAAAGAGGAATCGATTAATCCAATTAATTAATTACACTTTTGAAGCGACATAATTTAATTAGCACTGACATGATTGGGTAATGAATTTTACCGCTTATATTTTATCACTTAACACATTCTTGAAACAAAAGCATATTAAGATTTAATTCCTTTTTACGTGTTAATGTAACTAATAATCACATGGTATAAGAGATTACAGGAATATTTTATGTTAAATTATAACTTTCAGTAAAAATAACTATATAATATTTTCGAAATAATATTTTGCTTGATAATAATTAAAAATTCTTTAGTTATCTTGATGAAAATAATTATTTTTAATGAATTGTGTTCAAAAATATTTAATTACATTTAAAGAGAATTCAATATGCACATTTCATTAAAACATTGTAATATTTAATGATAGATAATAATAAAATAGATTAAAAATAGAAATAAAATAGTTTAGAAATAGATTAAAAGATAATAATAAAATGATAAAGAAAATTATAATGTTGGAGATTCCCTTATAATATTACAATTTTAAATATCTGAAATTAAACAATAAAATTCATTCTGGTAATTTATATATTATACTTCATCGAAATTCAATAGATCTGTATCTTATTATTCTTATTAAGATAATTTTATAAGTACTTATAACTTTTTCTCAGGTGTAACTTTTTCTAACTAAAAATTAATTTATTAATGTAAAATAAAATTGATGTGCAATAAAAACCTATAAAATAAAGAATAATTATCAATAATATTAGTAATACAATGTCAAAATCAAATATGAAATAAATTGAGCAAGGAATATTCTTTAAAAATAAGTTTTTTTAGACTTACTTGAAATATCTATTTTTTCTCATTAATTATCACAGTTAAATCGCAAGAATTATATTTTAAAATACAGATGTGCAAATTTAACCCCCAATAAAATCTGATTTTAGTTGTGTTACTATAAATTAATTACATTATGTGTACTTATAATCAGTCTTCATCTTTTCTTAAATGTTATTTTACTTTCAGTTGAGCAATTTATAGTGTTTTATTAAATTAAATTATTTATTTTGAAAACAGTTGATTTTCAAGTCATCAATGACATCTGCTAATTATAAAATCCGTCAATATTATAGCTTATAAAAAGCTTATATATATATATATATATATATATATATATATATATATATATATATATATATACATATTTTATTCATTTGATGCTAATTTTATATATATATATATATATATATATATATATATATATATATATATATATATATATATATATATATATATATATATATATATATATATAATTAGCATCAAATGAATAAAAATATGCAAAATCATAACAAAATTTATGAAATTGCATAATATATTATTTCCATTAAAAATTAAAGAAAAAAATATAACATCATTAGTCTTAAGGAAGAATTTATCAAATAAATAAAAATTATAAAAAGCATTGTGTCAGTGTAAATGCCACATTAGTCAAAATGACACATTTATCATATGACCTTTATAGTCCAAAATATAAATCTATATAGAACAATGCAGGGCTATCAATTTAAGAAAAAAACCCAGTAAAATGAATACGTAGCTTATAAGTGAACCATATTTGGGAAATATGGAAATATTTGCATTTTCGCGAATTTGTGTTTACTTTCTAAAACAAATTCAATACTGTTATCAAGTGTAAAAAGAAAAGCATAACAATGATGTGTTATATAGAATGAAAATAAAATTTTTATGCTTGTAACTCTCAAAATTAGAGAGATACAGCAAATTTGAGATAAATCATTTTCTTAATAATCATATGTGCCAAACCATGATATACGTATCTCAAATGGTATTTTATTTACAGTGACTTTAAAACCTATTATTAATTATGATATTTTCAAAGTTTCAAGTACTTCACTTTACACATAATTTGCAAAATATAACAGAAATTTTATTAATTGACAAAAATGATTGAACGCTACAATGGTAAAATGGTAAATACGCTACATACGCTACAATGGTAAAATGGTAAATACGCTACATACGCTACAATGATAAAAGCGCATCATTGCTACAGATTTACTTTTAAGAGTAGAAATGTGTGGTATAGGAGTTTTTACACTACGAATTTTGGTATTTCAAGTTAAATCTAATTTTATTTTTTTTTCAATAATAATATTAATTTTATTCTGTGTAGAAATGTTTGGCTATCTCATAATAAAATGCCTCAATGCAACTTAATTTTCATTTTAAAAATGTTTAAAAATAAATCTTTATATTTTCGAAATTTGAATTAGATTACATGTAAAAATTTGGACATTAATAAAAATGCATTGTTTTAAATATCAAAGTTTTCCATTCATATAATGGACTAATGATTCCTGAAATTCATAACATTTCCCGTGAAATGGGGAAATGATTATTTAATTATAAGTATCCCCTTTCTTAGATTAAATCAAATTTTGCAGCGAATAGATATTGGAAGCTATTAAACAAATATTGAAAGAAAGAATATTTGCTTTGATTGTCTCTCTTGAGATACAATTATATAATTTAACTGGATAAATTAGAAAGACTGATTACGAAACTTCAATGCATGATTCTGGAAGTCTTCATTTAGATTGGTCCATTATATAAAATAAGGTACTAATTAATATGTGTTTGCTACTGATTTTCCTCTCGTTTATCTGAATTTTTCCATATTAAGTTTTATCAATAAATGTGCATGTGAGATTTCATAAAGAAATTCTGTATATAGTCTAAAACCTATAATCGATAAATTCATTTAAAACGTAAGAGATCTCAAGTAATTTACTTCCAAATAATTTAAGTAATAATTAACTTCCAAATATTTTAAGATTAATTTCTCAGAGTTTTATTAAAAAAAATTGTTTTAACATTCTTATGATTATAAATAATTAATTAAGGCAGTTGTTTTGAGCTTATTAGTTAACTATAGTTTCTCTTGCTATTAAAAGCTACCAAAAGTATTTTTAGCGCACATGTTTGTGTTATAATAATTTATATTTTGCACTGGAGTTTATCCCATAATCTAATTTAAATTCAATCCATATTTTTTTTAAATTTTTCTGTTTATTCAATTTTAATAAAAAACGATCTTTCATTTAAGGAAAAAATTGAGAAAACATGAAACGCAAATTGTGAAATGTAATGAATAGTTCAGTTCAAATATGAAGATTTCTATAAATTAATAACTCCTAAAATGATTGAACGGAGCTGAAAATTTGAAAATTTTAAACAGATTAGGAATGTTTTGGTTTCATAGAAAAAAAATTATTCAAACTTCTACATATTTTTGACAAATACAGCAGCACAACTTCTTTAACTCAGAATTCCAAGCTAACATCTAAATAAGCTAGCACAAGTTATTGATGTCCTTTTCAAATGAAGAGAGGATGTTACTTCTGATTTAAAAATCTGACTAAAATTGTAAACTTAGTTGATCAGCTTTCGTTTCCAAAAAATGATAATAAAGAGGCCACATCACAAATTCAACCACGGGTTCATCATTTCAGAAAAAAAAAATTTTTTTTTAATGATATATTGTATTGAATTCCTCTTTCTAGAAACCAATACTTTACTATAATTTTAAAAATGTTACATGCTTTGAAAATTTGCAAACTCTAGAGATATCGGAATATTTAGAAATGGATAAAACTCATATATTGTATATAATAAGTATGAAAATTATCTTTGTTTAATTTGAAAAATGGATATTCAAATTGTGAAGGAAATATAAACAAAAGTTTTTAATTCAAGTATAGAATGTTATAGGGTTTTTTTTAATTCGACAATGTATAAAGGTTTAAAGCTTAGGTTAATTTATGATTAATAGAAATGTTTTTCATAAATTTCTAAATTTTCAAATGAAATCCTTACTTACATGATATTTACAATATAAATGTTTATAAAAGTCTGTAATTAACGTTAATAAAATAAATAAAAATTTATGTTAACGTACCTTCGTAATTTTTTTCAGTAAGTTTAGCCATATATATACTTTGACTGTTTCATGTAATTTCTGAAAAAATAAATTTATGAACCATTTTTACTTTGTTCTTGTGTTTATTATTTAAATAAAATAACCATTTTCTAATTTCTGCAATGGATAATATCTTATAGACTTAAACAATATGTTTCTTACAGATAAATATTTTCAAAGATATATAAATATTCTTTATTAAAAAATTAAGTGTATTATACTCTTATTAAATAATTCATTTTAAAATATTGTTTTTAAATATTTACATTTTCTAAATAAAATGATTTAGTTTGTTATAGCAGTATTATAATAAAATATTAACATTTTATTTAAAAATAAAAAAATTACAAGGTAATTTATTAATTATGTGTTAAATATATTTCAGGAAAAGAGTCCAATTTTAAAGTTTTAGTAATCTCATTAGAAATATTATTACTATTATTTTGAGACACGTTATAGTTAGTACATATAGTTTTTTAACTGTGCTGTAAGCAATAATAGTAGTTCACTCATAATATAGTCAGTCGATAAAATTCAGTCACACAAAATTCAGTTTTTTTTTTGGATACATATAAATAAATACATGACGTTCTGATAAATAAAAATATCAATATTTTAAAATTTTCAAATGCAAACTTTTCGATATTAATAATTAATCACTTGAACTCCTAATTTTAATAAATATCTCTATTTTTCGTTATGCACTGTTTATTTTCAATTGGAATGTTACACATACTCGTTTCTAATGTAGAATCTTATGAAGTTTTCTTTTGTATACATCTAAGAATGCTCTACGAGTTTAGTCAAGTTATTATGAAATAATTGCTGTGCAGAAATAATATATTCTTGAAGTCTTGCTTAAAATAAGAACATTTAAATACACAAGATAAGTTTTAAAAATTATCTTTTATCTTTACTAATGATTAAAAATTATCTAAAGAGTATTACATAAAATTCAATAAAGTAATTTTTTGATTGTAATTCATTTATATATAAAATTGCGTATTATCGGAAAACATGTATAAAATTTATTGAAATAAATTAGTATTGCATTTTTACATATACTTCAATAAATGTATAAAAAATACATGAATTGTAACAGTAATTATCATTTGTTTTGAGTTAAGAATAAAAAATTCAAATTTATTTCTCGTGTCAATTTTGAATGCCAAATGTCAGTAAATAATAGGAAAACTTACATTGCGATTCAATATCAAGACAATTTACATTGAAAATCAGAATCAGTATCATTAGAATTGCAATGACGCTTGGGCATGATAATTATAATGAGTTATCAGATATATTTTGATATGAATCTGATCATTAATATATTTCCTTCTCTTTTGAATTTTAATTAAAATGTCTGTAGAAAGAAATTGTGTCATTGTTGTGTCAGAGATTTGTGACGTAAACATGAATGACATAACAAATTATTTGAACTAACTAATTATTTGTGAGACGTAAATATGTTTTTGTTAAGGTTTACGGAATAATAATCTGACAAAGACGTCAATTACTTCAAATATTAATTTCTTTAGCAAAACTATCTTTAAAATTTCGTGATATGGTTTCTTGTATATTCATGGAGGAGGAATATTAATTCAGCATAAATATTGAGAAACAAATTTATAGTGTTTAGAATATATTAAATGCAAACTCATTTTAGAAAAAGTTTTTCTATAATTATTTGATTTTTATTTATATTTACTTCCCTAATCATGTTATAGTGAACTTTGATTTAAATCTTTTTGCAACAAGTTTATTAAAATTTAATAAATTAATTTTTTCTAATAAAATGCTAAGCAAGGATTAAAACATCTATACACAGCCAAATTATAGTTTTTTTTAAATTATATACACTTCATTAACATAGATTTATTTAGATGCAAACTTGTTTTATAGCTTGCGTAATTTAAAAATCTTTGATTTGTTGCAATTTCTGCATGCTTTCTTTTTAGTTATAATAAATAAACTAGAAAAGTTCATAATTTTTAACTCTTTTATTCATTAAAAAGCAAATTTTAACTATGCGAATATGTATGTAATGAAATTTCCGTTAATTTTTATAGTTAAAATTTGAATTTAACAGTTTTATTATTGATGACAAGAAGGAGAAAATTTTGTATTTTTTAAGTAGTTCTAAACTTATGTGGTAAAGTTTAAGAATTTTTTAAAAATAATTGATCATTTTTATTAAATTTACTTATTTTATTATTAAAAGCAGAAATTAAAAAAAACAGGAAAGTCACGTTTTTCAAATTTTTATATTTAATATATATTAAAGGAACTCTTCTAACAACCAGTAAAACAAAATTATATTTCAAATGACAATGCATATATTTTACATTTTTTATATTTTAATTTTTCTTATTCAAAATATATATTTTATTTCTTCATTTACACTAAAAAATACAATAGTAGTTAAGAAGAGACTATTTATTAAGGGTCATTTAAAAAGATTATGTTTTTAAAAATCATGTTCCTTGTTATGAATACTCAAATTATCTGAGAGTATTTTTCATAGTAAGGAGTTTTATGCAGGTTTATCTAATAAACATTTCTTTCAACATTTTACTTCAAAAGTTAGAAGTTTAGTAAGCATGATATTTGCTAACAATTGCAAGAACACGCATGTGCTATTTCGAGTATTAACAATGGCAGTCTACCCATTTACATGATACATAATCTTAAGTGTGAATAATATTTTAGTTAATCATATTCAATGTTTAAACAAAAATATTTTATATTTTAAATAATGAAAAAAATGACAAGATTATATCGTTTTTATTACATTTTATTTGATATAAGTTCAATAAATTCATTTGCGTAAATTAATTATTTTTTCAATATATATATATATATTCCATTTATTATATATTTTTGATTTCAATTGGCAATACTTTCGCATATTTTGTTCAAATGAGAGAGAGCGTAATCTTAACACAGAATATGTATTCATTTTGATAGATTAACTCAATAACTTGTAATAATGCATTTTTATATTTCTAGCTTTGTGATTTTTAGAAATAATAATACAATATCTGATATGGACTTTGCAGTATAAATTTTGCCCTTAATTTTGAGAATTTATCACCCTTAATGCGTTTATTTTCAAATAATATGTTCCTCACTTTGATTATTAAAATACATTGATGATTAAAATATACTTGCTTGCTAATATTTTGTTGACATTTAAAACTAATGAATGGTCTATAATCTACATTTGAAGGTATACTTAAGTATTCATGCAGAATATATTTCTGGTGTTGTAAAATATAATAATATGTAAATATATACTGTAAGAAAATAGGGCATGTGCTAATAATTCATACTCACATGCACAAATTTGACATAAGTGGGAGTATGAATTAGCTTTAAATACATAATGAAGGTATAATTGATGAAGATATACTTCACACTTTTTTTTAAGTAATAGTTATTTATTTTACATAAGCAGCATTTTTTACTAAAATGTAGACAGCAAATTCTATATAAATATATTTAATTTTTTCAAAGATTTTGTATTTGAAAACAAATCAGTGTGAACTCATGCAGAGAAATCTCTTAAGAGTACAAGCATGATAACCTGAAGCAAGAAATCATTGCTATCTTTGATGTTTTCTTAAAATCAATATTTTAACAATGCTTCAAGAACCATTTATAAAGTGGAAACAAATTTGAAAGAATTATATTACACAATTTTCACTGATATATCTGCTTCGTCATAGGATTCATTTGAATTTATATAGACATATACTTTTATGATTATGGACTGAAGTCATGTCACTGAAGGTTTTTGTGTCCCTTAAATAACTTCTCATACAAATATTTAGTGCAATGATCTGAACGAAACAGCCTGTATTATCATCTATCTAATATAGAAGAAATATTGTGCCTGGAAAATATTATATGTAGTATAGCGGAAACATATTACACCATATTGAATGCAGTATAGCACTCATCAGTATCAGTATAATCAAATAAGTATTGTCAATATTTAAGATGGACATCAATAATTTTTAAGAGTGATCTGTCTTCTGTCATCTGCAATTGACTAATGAATACTTGCTGAAGTATTTGGATACTGACTTTAATCTTTAATACTATACAGGGACAAACATTTATGATTTATGAGGAATTTTTCCCTCCTGTATTGTAACACGTTACCAAGAGACAATAAGCATCACAATAATTTCTAGAAAAATATTATATCACACTAACAATTTTAAATTTTCATAAGATTTTGGTAAACACTTGACATATTTCATTTTATGCCTCCATTGTACTTAAATTCGTAAACTGGACTTGGTTTCTCCTTTCAAGAAATCATGGTATAATTATGTAACTACGTTAACTCGTAAGTACAATATTTCAGATTCTTGCTCATTTTTTTATAACATCAGGTTAAAAGATAATGCAAATTTTCTTAATTAAAATTATTGAAGTTATGTCTGATGACGCAGTTAAGAAGCTTTCTAACAGTTATTAATTATGTCAAATATTCAAAATTATTTTTCAGAATTGCCTTGAAAAATTTTTTCAATTGTCTTGAAAAGCAAATTAAAGTGTTTACCAAAAACTTATGAAAATTTAAATTAAAATATTTCTAACTTAAATAAGTGTTATAGATTTTTTAATTGTACTCAATATATTTTTGTATTTTTTTAATTTTCAATTATTTCTTCATTTATATAGATACAAGTAATAGTTATAATATGTAATATTGAAAAGATACGAAGAATGTATGCTATTTTCTTAGAAATCCTTACTTTAAGAAATTTTAGAATTCCTTTAATAAAAATTTAATAGGAATGTGTTCACTTGTAAATATTAGAACAAGTGATATTTTAATGACACAGTACAGACTTGTTTTTTTTAATAAAACTTCTGAAAAAATTCCAAAGTTACAGTAAAATCCACGTATAAAATGAATAGAAACTAAAAATGTAAAATTGAAATTTAATCATTTTTTTATAATAATTTTTACAGTTCTTGATTTCTGTTTTAAGAACTAACGAATATTAGCAAGTGTGTGTGTGTGTGTTAATTTGGATTGGTCCAAGGTAATTTTATTTAATCAAAATTATATAATTATTTCATATAAATAAATAAGTTGTAGCTATCCAGATATAACTAAAATTCATTGCTTACATAAGAAATGTTGAAAGTATAAATCATGTTACAAAAATGAGTGATTATTGAAAACTTTATGATTATCGCCTATTTGTTATGTAAATATTATTTTTTTAATTAATGTTGATTCAAAGCATTTTAAGTTTAGAAAATTTGGGTTTTGTTAGTTTAATATTAACTTATATGACACACAGCACTTTTTGTGTGTAATTTTCTGAGATATTTTATAATCACTAATCATATTATATAAAAAGCAGTATATTTAACTGTATACAAATATGTCAAGTCTTATAAATATTTAAAAGAAATTAAGCATTTTACGTATTCAAATGAAAGTTATATATTCTATAGTAACACAAATTCTTAATATGAAGATTATTAAATGTAAAACTTTCCAGTTCTTCATTTAATATTTTATGATAAATTTTGAAGAACATGATTCAATTGAATTATCTTTAAATGTCAACTCCATAGAAATTCATGTTTAAATATATATTTGCAGATATATGCGTTATCAAAATATTACTACTTTGATATTTTCAATTGTAAAGCCATATAGATTTTTATGTTTACATAATATCTATGAGGTGCACATTTTTAAATACATATAACATATTTTAATATTGCTTATTAATTAAAAGATAATAAAACTTTGCATTTTTTTGTTTTTAAATGAAAAAGGGAAATAAAATCAGTTTAATCCAGAATTCTAGCATTAGAAGTAATCAAAAATTAATGTTTTCATAGGTGATAATTGCGTATTGATTTTAACTGATTACACGTTTAAAATTGCTCTAAGTTGAAGAAACGTTTAAGAAAAATGAAATCTTTAAGAGATATTGATAGTTTTAATTTTAAATTTGAATTCCCGTAATTAAAATAACATTTTTCATCTTGATTTTAAATTTAAATTACACTTATAAATAACTTTATATAATCAGGACTATTTTGCTCATTAATAAATGTATATTCTTTATATTGAGTATTTTTTATCAAGTTATTTAATAATCATCCGGAAAATAGTTAATTGTCACAGTTATCATTTCATTCCATTTATATACAGATAAAATTATTCAGCAGAATTACATTTAATACCAAATTAATTCAAAAGTTCAAAATAAAAACACTTCAGAAACTAAATAAAATTAAATTTGAATACCCACTTATGTTTCTAAAATAATGAAAAAAAAACTTAAGAGTATGATGAACTGAATTAATAAATGCTTGAACAGAAAGTGACTGATGAAAATTGTATAAAAAAGGGGAGATAAAATCATACTTCCTCTGAAAGGTAAAATTCAAGGAACGCTATATATATATTAAGCAAACTGTTCATTAATTATTCTTAATCCATATACTTTCATTGGAGACAAAATATTTATCTGTTACACAAAGAAAAATAAATTATAACCTTAGTTTATAAATGAAAATACAGTTAGCATTAATTATTAAGTTTTTTTAGGGATAAATACTAAATTGAAGAAAATGAATATATATATATATATATATATATATATATATATATATATATATATATATATATATATATATATATATTCATTTTAAATATTTATCTTGAAAACAGAACGAGCTAGAGAGAAAAAGTGATCTTGTAAAGTTGTAGAGCATCCTCGATTTAGTACGAAACGATAACTTGTAGTCATGAATATGAAGAATACAATGGTTAAAACGCGCATTTGTTGTTTCGTGCTGTGACGTAGCTCTTCGTACGTGTGCATAATTAAAAAAATAAAAAATCTTTTTCGTACTTAAATTTTTCACTTTTATTTCGAAATGGAAAGAACGGAAGTATTAAAAATAATTCCAACATTTTGAATGCAGTATGCAAATACGTAAGAAACGTCACGCCTGCTCACCTGAGACAACTATAAAAGAGTAATCTTCTTGGAGCTTTAGTATGTTGATGCTCATGATCATGGCTGAGTATTCCAAAGTTGAGTATTGTGAGATGGTTTTACTGTACGGCGAATGTCGACGCAAGGCACGATCAGATGCTAGGTTGTATCGCCAACGTTTCCCTGCATGCCTGCATATCTCCTTCTCATCAAACCATCCTAACTATTGTAAAACGTTTAAGGGAGACAGTTTGCATTACTAGTCAACCTCGATCCTTGCAGACCAGCTAAGATAGGACGGCAAGTTCAACCGGATGAGGTATTGGCATATGCACTCGCATATCCGAAATGCAGCGTAAGAGAGATCAGTCAACACTGTGGTCTCTCCAAAAGTCAGATTTAGAAAATCCTAAGCGGATCAGGTTCTCATCCATACCGACCAACGCCTGAACAGGTTTTAATGGATGGGGATGCCGAGCGACGCTATGCTTGGTGCAACTTTGTCATGAATCAGATACAGGTCCAGCCAACATTCTTAGCAGATATAATGTGGAAGGATGAGGCATGCTTTTCACGGAATGGTATGTACAATGGCAAAACAAATATTACTGGGCCCTGGAAAACCTAAATATTTCGTCGACGTTCAACATCAAATGCGGTATGCTATTAACGTTTGGTGTGCAATTTACAATAACAAGCTGATAAACCATATATTCTACAATGGCACGATAACGGGTGCACAATATTTACGATTGCTACAGAATGCATTACCCGATTTTGTGGAGAACCTGCCATTGTTTAATCTATGGTTTCAACATGACAGCGCTACTTCTAACAAGATATCTCCAGTGAAGCAGTACCTCGTCAAGGAATTTGGCAACCAAATACTAGGGTATGGCGGTTTCGAAGAGTGGCCTCAACGATCTCCTGATCTGACTCCACTGGACTTTATCCTGTGGGGATACTTGAAACAGCAGTTGTATACGATCCCTCCACAAAATTTGAAGGACCTTAAATGACGCATTACGGTCGCGTGTTACAGAGTTTTGCAACGTTTTCTTCAAGCGAGGATCCAAATGTGCATTGCAGCTGACGGTGAGAAGTTTGAGCATCTTAAATAAAGTATATCGTTATAATTATTTTCTTTTTTTCTTTCCTAGATGTTTTGTGACGTTACAGCACGAAACAATAAATGCGTGTTTTGACCGTCGTATTCTTCACATTAATACCTAAAATGTATCTTTTCGTACAAAATCGAGGATACTCTACAACTTTGTTAATCACTTTTTTTCTCTATCTCGTTCCGTTTTCGAGATAGGAATGCTAACTCCTGTTTTCCACCAGGTGGTGATGTAGTCTGTTTTATTCAGTAGCGCATTGCTGCTTTACTATATCTAGACATCACTTTTATGAATATAGCAGCAGCTGTTCCGAAGTTAAGAGAATAGCAAGGGACTTTAGCAAACACCTTGTATATAAATATATATATATATATATATTCATATATATGTATGTATTTATTTATTTATACACTACTGGCCATTAAGATTGCTACACCGGGAAGAAATACAGATAACAAAATGATATTTATTGGACAAATATATTATACTAGAAATAAAAAGTGATTAAATTTTCAAAATATTTGGCTGGATATAGATCCTGAGAAATCAGTACCCAGTACAACCAACTCTGGCAGTAATAACAGCAGTTATACGCCTGGGCATTGAGTCATACAGAGATTGGATTGCATGTACAGGTACAGATGCCCATGCAGCTTCAACACGATGCCCCAGTTCATCAACTGTAGTGACTGGCGTTTGGGGACGAGCCAGTCTCTCGGCAATCATTGACCAGAGGTTTTCTATTGGTGAAAGATCTGGAGAACGTGTCGGCCAGGGCAACAGCCGAACATGTTCGGTATCAAGGAAGGTCCGTACAATACCGGCAACATGCGGTCGGGCATTATCCTGCTGAAACGTAGGACTTCGCAGGGCTCGAATAAAGGTTAGAGCCACGGATCGTAACACACCAGAAAAGTAACGTGCACTGTTCAAAGCACCGTCAATGCGAACAAGAGGTGACCGAGACGTGTATCCAATGGCAACCCATACCATCACGCCAGGTGATGGGCCAGTATGACGATGACGAATGCACGCTGCCAGTGTGCTTTCACCACGAGGCCACCAAACACGGATGCGACCATCATGATGCTGTACACAGAACCTGATTTCATCTGAAAGGATGATGTCTCGCCATTCGTGCGCCCAGGTTCGTCGTTGATCACACCATTGAATGCGCTCTTGTTTATGACGCAGCGTCAAGGGAAGCCGCAGCCATGGTCTCCGAGCTGAGAGTCCATACTGCTGCAAACGACGTCGAACTGTTCGTGCAGACACTTGTTGTCTTCCAAACGACCCCGTTTCTTGACTCGCGGCTCGTGACGTGATTACACGATCCATTGCGGCCATGCGGATAATATGCCTGTCTTCTCGGCTGCTAGTGATAGGTGGCCGTTGAGATCCCGCATGGCGTTCCGTATTACTATCCTGAACCCATCGATCCCATATTCTGCTAATAGTCATTGGATCTCGACCGACGCGAGCAGCAGTACTGCGATAAGATAAACTGCAATCCCGGTACTCTACAATTCGACCTTTATCAAAGTCAGAAACGTGCTGGTACGCATTTCTCCTTCTTACACGAGACATCACAATAACTTTACACAAGGCAACAACGTTCAAATGCAATTTGTGTATGAGGAACCGGATGAACAATTTCCTCATTTGAAAACAATGTAGGTGTCACTACTGGCGCCTGGTTTGTCTGAATGCGCTGAAAAGCTAATCATTTGCATATCACAGCACCTTTTTCCTTTCGTATAAATTTCACGTCTATCATTTGCATATCACAGCACCTTCTTCCTTTCGTATAAATTTCACGTCTGTAGCATGTCGCCTTCTTGGTGTAGCAATTTTAATGGCCAGTAGTGTAATACGATCTCAATAATGGATTGTGTACTTGAAACAGTCAAATATATAGTTTGAATTTTTTATTTTATTTTTATACTTTTACAAGTACTTTAATAAAGTGAATATGCAAAACTTCTTACAACAATAGAAGATGTTATATATATTTTAAATTTTAAGTTATATAGATAAGTTTTATTATTAAAAGTGAAATTGTGGCATCCATTGTTTGTCTTTTAATTTATTAAAGATATTAAAATTATTTTTTTCGTAATTAAAATATGTTAAATATTGAAATTATATATTGAAAATGCCATCGAATTTTAAAATTAAACGCGATAATAAGTATTTTTATATTAAAATGTAGCATAATTTGTATGCATTTAATTTGAAAAAGTTTTATGCATTTAATTTATGAGAATTTATTTGTAATGCAAAGGTTTAGAATTCATTTAATGGGATGGTATTTTAATTTTTTATGACATTCAGTGTCAGTAATTATTGACATTTATATGGAAGTTTTTACTGAATATTTTAGTTTCGTATCTTCTTACTGCAAACTACTAAATTGATGGTGGAATTTGAAATAATTTAACTTTTTTTCATTATTAAGAAATTTAAGAAAGCATAAGAGAAATTAAATCAGATAATAATATTATATATTAAATTAATTCTTTGTTAAGATGTTGAAAATGCCATCGAATCATACATTGTTTAATCTACATTTTCACATCTAAGACTTTTAATAATTAGTTATATTTTTATTAAATCCATTTAACATAAAATAATTTTCAAAGAAACGTTAAATTTATTAACTATCTCAATTCTACTTTTCTCTCCGTATTTTTAATATTACTTAATAAAACATTTTACATAAATTTATACTTTTTATAAACATGAATAATGATTTGCAATACTTAAATATTTCCAAGCAAAGAGATTTTATAATATTAAATGTGTTACGAGATCTTTAACCTTAACTGTATTCTGGAAATTATTCGGTAGTTTTGCCGTTTTGATTAGTTCAATGTTTTAAATATTTCAATTTATAGAAAACTGAATGCAGTAGTTTTCAATGAAGTTTTAATTTGTAAACGAGTTTTCTATCAATAAACTTTATAAAATTCAGTTGTTTTAAGGAAAGTATGATACCTTTAACATTTACGTGTTTACATTTATTTTAAATGCCATTATTAATATCAAACACTTCATATGATTAATGTATTTAATGAAGCTACAGCTGTATGTCGAAAGAATTTATTAATATTTTTCTTAATTCATTGATTATTTATTTTATTTTGAAAATATAATGTTATTATTCTTTTGCTTTTTCATTTGCGGCTTTAATATATTTTTTATAAATATACTTTTAAACACATTTCGTGAAGTTATCGATGTTTTGGGAAGCATTTTTTTCTTTAGAGTCTTCCTTGATGATAGATGTATTTAATTATTATTCGTGGTGAATGCTACAACGTATTTTGTCAGGAATTGTTTTACTCTTGCAAAGTGTTTGCTACTCTAAAATTTAGGATTGTTAAGACTATATAACCATAATATAGGTGGTACTTAAGGTTGACCAATTGTACAATATATTTGATTGCGAATATTTTTCCCTGAAATATATTTTTTATTTAATATTATAACTTCAATCAATTTCAAGATTGTTAAACTTTAAATTACCTACAAAAACAGAGAACACATTATAAACTAAAGAATCTCTTTTAAAGTGATAGTAATGCAGATAAATTACTATAATTTCATTTTAAATAAAAAAAAATTGTTCATATTTATTTCATGGTAAGCTAGAACAAATACAGGTTTCATATTTCATAGCAAATGTCTTACGTCTTAATAACACATAGTCTCTTATATTATGTATAACATAAATTACCTTTGTTAAATATGTAAACATAACTGACCGATTATAAAGGCAGTAGTGATTAGTTTTATTTTTATTTTCTTCATATCAACTATTTAAGAAATGATAAATTTGACATGAATTGTTAACTGTGATTGAAAATCAGAAAATCTCCTACATAAATCGAGATTTCAGTCATAAAATGAAGTTAATAACCTTGTCTGGACCATAAAATATGAGTGAAAGTTCTTTTATAGCATGCAATAAATATAGAATGCCAGAAAAAGAAATATATTGTTCTCGACTTTGCACTATTTTAATGTATTTTTAAGCTGACTTCAGAAAAGTTCTTCAGCAAGCAAGAATTGATTTTGTATTTTTTGAAGTAAAATATCAAATATTTTGATAATGCTTTCGATTTCCTTAGTTTAAATTTGGAAAGACACAAGAAACTCAATAATAGATTTCAAAACTCAAAATGTATTTCTCATGTAAATAAAGCAGTTTAATTTGCAATATTTTACCATTTAACAATATGTTAGTATATAGCAAGAAGTAAATATTAAACAGTTTATTTTAAATTCCCTTCTCAATATTTACTTAAATTGTTTTAAAAATATAGTAAATAATTTCATGCATGTCAATCAGGTAACAATAATAAATTCTTTAATATTTCTTAATATATTGGTGCAATTGTGAATTCTAATAATTTATTCATTTCTGAATGAAATTCTATGATAAAAAATTTAAAAAAAACACTTAGAACAATAATAAAATTTTTATAAACAGAATAATTTAGTTTTTAAAAAGTATATATCTACCTTAAATTGATTGTAGATTTTATCTAATTGTAAGAATTTATAAGGAAACACCTGATTAAGTTTTACAAGTAATAACACTGGATTAAATTTATTTCACATAAAAACCAATATATTTTTATTTAAATTAAATCTTAATGAAAATAAATATATTTTGATACCATTTAGGTATTATTAATGTAAAATATTGTTTACTAAATACTGCAAAAATATTTAAATTCAAATGTTTAAAATGTTAATAATATATATTGTATATATATCATATATATATATATATATATATATATATATATATATATATATATATATATATATATATATATATATAGATTGAAACTTTTTATTACTTAATTTGTATTTAAAGTAAATCTATGAAAAAGGGCAAATATTGCTTTGTAACTAAAATATTTTCTGACTAGAAAATAAAAGAAACATTGCAAGAGAAATTTGAATTGCATGATTTAGCATTGTTAATATTTGGTATTGAATGCATTTATTGCCTCAATATATTTTTAGCACTAATATATTACTCATATAACTGTTAATGTCACTGAAACGGAGAAACCAAATCCATAAAATTAATTTAATTTTATACGGAATTCATTTCATTCAGTTTTAGTATTATTATTTTAGAATCACATGCTTTATTTAAAGATAGATAAAGATTGAACTATATTATTTTCTAAAATGTTTATAACATTTAAAATATGTATTTAAGTCAAGTTAGTAAAATAAAAGTATATAGTTTTGAAATAAAGTCGAAAGTAGTTTTAATAAAGACGAATAGTTTTAAATTAATATATGATTAAATAAAATGTATTTGTTGGCCAATGAATTGTGTCTTGTAGGGATTAAGTTGTACAAAACGTTTCGCTCGTTTAGTTTTGAAATAAATGAATATAAGAACTAAGTTAATAAAACATTTTTAATAACAGATTAATAATATTTAATTTTTATACTGTTAAGATTTAAAATGTGCATGCTCAACAAAAATGCTTTAAATGAACCGTTCTTGTTCACAATTTGCAAAATAAAGAAAACACCAAAAATCAAATATCTTGCAATTTAAAGCGAGAAAATAACTTTATTCATTTGAAAAAATTCAATTATTCAAAAAATGTATGAATATATAGAAGCAACGAGATTACAACATACAAAAAGAGATAATAATTAAAAATTCAACGAGAATTATTTCCACAAAGATTTTGTTCTCATATTTTTGGAAATGGAGTCAATTATTCTATAAAATTGAGTGACACTTCAAAAAAAAAATAATATTATATTTTTAACACAAAGTAGTCAAAAATATTTAGTTTCAGTATTAAAAGAATGTGTAATTAAATGATAAGAGTTTTTAAAAGTTATTAATATACTTAATATAATCAACAGTTGTAAGTTAATTAGTTAAATCATATTACCACAATTGAAATAAATATGTCAGAATGCGATAAATAAATAGGCATAAAAGATTTTAGAGCTATTTCCAAAATAAAATAAACTTTATCCAATTATTACTTTTTTAATTTAATCTTTATATAACAATAGCTTGCTACGCTTAAAATAGAAATAAGGAATAATATTTCTTGTGATAATCCTTAAACTTTCTTAAAATTATTAAAGATCAAATGTAAGAAAGATCAGCTTTTATCTTCTAAATATTCATGAATATGAAATAGATGAGAAGAGTTTATTGGAGACATTATTTCAACAGTTTTACAACCATTACACTTTATTTAAAATCTACAAAGATTTTGTTTCTTATTTTTTTCTTTACACAGACAAAAATAATTCTCCTATCCTGCATTTAAAAATAAAATACCCATTTAAAATTTTTCAGTTATATTAATTTCTATAAAATATTTACCAATTTAAATAATCAATATATTTAACTAAACTTATGTCTAAGTAATTGAGTTAGAGAAAATATATATTAATTCTATGTTAAATGGCGTGTTTGCTTGAAATTTTTATGTATTAATTGCTGTTGTAATTTTAAATATCTTTTTTTCACATTTTTTATCATGAAGTAAACAATTATAAAAATTGTGTGATACATAATTTAGGATAAAAAAGAATAATTCCTTAATAATTTATCAGCAATAAAAGTAATGCAAATCATTTATAATATTTTACCAAATAAATATGCGATTTCCAAAAAATAATATAAAATAAATGCCATTTCCCTTATTTTTCTCTTTCTCTAATTTTTCGTATCGTAGGTCACATATTTTAATTTTAAACAAATTCTTTTTTTTTTTTTACTTTTAATTACACTTTGAATTTTCAAAGAAAGAAAAATGTAATTTAAAGGGCACATTACTTGTAAATTCTTTCGTAATAGAAATTTTGAGAATTACATTCTTAATAATAATAAATTTGTCATTTTGTTTTACTAGAAAATATTCACGTCAAAAGCTAAAGATTGTTAGGGTATTCAACAATTTAAGATGCATTTACCATCTGAATTTTAATTCAAGTAGATAATTAAGGGCAAAGATGGAATAAATATTTACTTATATTTTTGTTTAAAATTATAAAATTCGTAGATCATTCAGGTGCAAAATTTTAGAACATTCAGACTAGTTTTCTTTTGTCTGTTTCCTAACAGTTATTTTTCTTATGAGGACTACTTTGATTAGAAATTTATGCTCAAAAAATACATTATAGATATATGGTGCAAAATGTATTTATAAGTCTTTAAAATGAGCGTCCGAGCCACTATTTAGCGGGCTATTTGGTTTTCAGTTAAAATAAATATGAATATTTTGATTACATTAAAAAAATCATATAAATGATATTGCATAAAAGGTTATTGTTAATCTAATTTATTTTGTTACAAAATCACCTGAATAATATGACTCATCTATTGGATCATTAACAAATCCAACTATAAGAGGATGAGAAATATAACTCTTGTAATTGATCAATATACATGCATAAAAAATCAGCAATTGTTTCAAAAAATAAAATGGCAATTCATTATTGCGTAAATCAAACTATATCATTAAAAACCATGTAAAATTACCACAGTAAGTTAGATGATTTTTATTATAGGTGACTTTTACTAAACTGAAATTAATGAAACTGAAGTTCTAAGTATTATGCTCGTAGTTAAAATTACTACACCTAAAATATAACACGCTACGTAATTTAAGGAAAGACATGATGTCAATAACAAATTATTACTTTTTTCAACACATTCTTATAAAATGGTGTAAAAGAAATTGTACATTTTCTGGCAAACAAAAATGTAAATGTTTTTTACTATTACCCTCATTATTACTAGAGAGAAATTTAAAATTTTTCTAAAGTTTTGTCTCGGGTAATAAGGAATATTGTTTATCAACGTATTACAGACTTTGAAATGGTGCCAGCTGTCTGATTACAATCTATAAAGAATGCTATTTACATTATCACATATTGTTATTCTTGTTGACAGAAATCTTGTACCTTATGCATATAATGTAACATTGTTAAATATAGGATAGATATACAGAATCTTAATCTGTTTTTAAGCCTCCTGCTACTGCCAAAAGCAGGAGCACATATATTTAGCCATGTGTTTATGCAGCAACCATTTTGATTTAAGAAAAAAGGGCGTTTGCAATAATAAAAAAACTACATCCAGGAATAAGTAGATGGGATTTAAATTATCGAGTACTGTCTGAAATTCATCTATTATTATGTGTTTTGTTACCTTTGGCATTGTGTTAGAGACAGAAACACTCTCACCTATCATCTCTCTATCATCAACTGAAAACTTCGAAGAAGAAATCACATCACGTCAAGTTTATTAACAAATTTCGACTTTGCTTACAGAATTATAATGAACCTATCCATGTTTAAAGGTACCCTGTTTGGTTGGTTGGATTTAATGGCGCAAGGTTCAAATCAGGACAAGCTGGGCTAATTACTTTAATTGATGTTATGAGCCACGATTGAATATCAATTCTACCAGCTCTTCATGTCATTTATGATATTTTTAACAGAGTCTATAACATTTCACCTTCGGTAAAACTTATTACTCTACCATTATTGAAACTTATGAAAATTTTCATCACCGCAGGTTAATGTATAATTACCCGAACGGATCACGTTTGATTCAGGAAATAGTCGCCTATTGAATAAAGATACCAACTTCCTCACTTTCTTTTTGACAACTTCTTCTAGTCGGACTGTGCATTTTTCTATTATTGAGATTAAAAATAATTTTAAAAACAAAATTAAGTGGAGCTAAATTAATTGAAACTACTTATTTATAAAATCTGAAAATAGCAAATATAATTTAACATTTAAATTAACATTTCTGAATAATAGAAAAATATTTCATCAAAAATGACAAAATGCTTTAAAGTGCAGTGGTGCGTAGTCATTAACATGATTGAAATATGGATTACTTAATTTTTCCGATGCAATATTTGTATTAAATATTTTAAATAAATGTATGATTAATGAGTTCACACATTTAAAAACTATCATTTTTATTTAATTTCTGTAGTAGATATTAGGACTTAATGTTAAAAATATTTAATTATTCAACTTCATCATCATGATAAAAACAACTATTTTAAAAATATAAGATTTTAAAGGTAAAAATTTTAATATAAAAAATACTAAAATATTACCTAAAATAGCCTAAAATTACTCAAATGTTTCTAGTCTAAAAAAACAACTTTTATAATGATTCAAAACCAATTTCTAAGCGCTTAAGATATCTATCCGGGAGAAAGATATTATATAATGGCTATATGTATTTTTTATTCATAATATCATATTTTATTTTTATTTCCTTCAATCCCTCTGATAAGTATATATCTTGATATAGTGAAAAATAAATATCAAGTTATTATTTAAAATGTGTAAATTTATTTCAAATTAAAATCGTAAATACTTTTTTTATTTATAAAGCATTATTTACAATCCAATTCTAAATAAAAAGTCAAAAACTTTAGTATTTTTCACATATTTATTGATTATACAATATTAATCGTTTATGATTTTAATAATTTATTTTCCGTTCGATATGATGGCACATAGTTTACTTAATTTTCAATTTAAAAATAACGTGAAAGAAATGTGTATTTATGTATAAATCATTATGTAATCATTAAATATAATATTTATATAAATATTTAATACTTTTTCAATATGTAATATAATATTCAAAATAAAATAGCTGTGAGCAGTTTTAAAATAGTAGACGTTTCACAATACAATTTGACAGTAAATTTGTTGAAACTGTAATTTATTTATGTTAATATAATTTGAATGCAATCTTTAGAAGTTAATTTTTGACCAATAAATTCACTATAAAATTAATCTTAAATACTGTGTTTTGCTTAGATCTTGAACTATATGGGAATGTATGAATAGAAAACATAAATATTGGATTCAAAAATGATGCGAAACCTTTTTATATTTTCCTTTATTATGAAGTACACCAAAATTATTTATGCATTATAAGCATGAAGGGATTACATATTTATTTGAACATCATTGTAAAATGAAAATAAAACAACATATATCATTATGTTTTTCTTCATGTTTGATATGGAATATTCAAATTAAAGCTCTATCTGATTTAAAATAATTTATTTTCTTAGAATCGACATTAAATAGATAATTGTTTGCCGAAAAAATGACATAGGTTTCTAATTTCTTAGTTGAAATGTTTCATAAATACAAATATTCTTATTCAAGTATTAGAACATTTGTTAGATATAATTCTAAATATCTAAATATTTTTTCACTCACAATTTGTGGACCACTTTATATGACAATGTTACAGATATGTGTTTTAATTTTAACAACAATGAGGAAGTGCTAATGAAATTAGATATGTTTACTCACTCATGTAAGTACATTTATAACTTCTATTCTTGATTTTGATGGTCATAAAAATAATTTTTATTTTATTCATGTATCAAATATTTTTAGTTAATGTTAGTATACTATGTACATCTTCAAATAGTTTATAATCTTATATAAATGTATTGCTACCATAACAGACACATTACACATATAAGATGGAAGATATCTTCCTACATTTAAACTGTTAGTAGTTCAGTCATGAATAAAGGAGATTTAGAGATTATCAAATAATAACATAAGCCTAAAATCAGATAAATCAATCTGACTTTGTAACAACTTGGAAGTAAAGTATTATAATATTATTTTTCTAGAGTTTTAAACTCGATTGTGTTCATACATTTAGATATATTTTCTACAATTATATTTTTAATAGTAATAAATAAATTTTTCTAGCATTTTTTGATAATTAGCTTAGAAATTGTATTCAGCTCTTAAAAAATTAAACATTATTCAGTATGATGAATTTATTCAAAACTAAAGAGAAGGGATATTTTCATTTTTGAAACTTGTTTGTCAAGTTCGTTCATGTACATTTTTAATACTAATGTATTATAAAAGAATATTTACAATAAATAAATTTACTTTAAAAATTTATATAAAAAATTAAAATATATTATTACAATAAATTAAATGACAAAATCGAAAGTTTTAAAATGTTGGGTCTCACACATTTTGAATGAATATACTTTTGAAAGGAAATTGCCTAACTGTAAAATACTTGTCTATTTTTTAAGGAATAATAAACTCCTTTTTAAAGAAAGGAATTATTTCATTAAGATTATTTTCTTGTTTAAAAAAAGCATCATTTCAGTATTCTTGAAAAATTAAATATTTTCAATAATAATCTGTATATTTTATTAAAACTTTTAATGAAAATATTTTCTTACCAAACGAATAATATTCTAGCTATAAATATTCATTTTCAAATTAATTTATTAAAATGTTTTTATATAAATAACTGATGTAAAGAAATCAATCCTTTTGTAAATAGTTTAAGTATTTAAAATAAAAAAGTATTCACAAATAAAGGATTTATTCAAAATATGCCATCTAAATTATTGGTATTAATAATAAACACATCATAATGACTGCATTTAATAATACTTTAATCTGCTCAATTTTAAATTCCAAATATATACTTTTAGTTAAATTTGGGCAACATAATTCATAAATATTTATAGAAAAATCTTTTGTTAAGTAATCGAAAAATATTGTGATTTTAATAAATTATTTTCAATACATTTATAACCTGGCTGTATCAATTTCCAAATATATATATATATATATATATATTTGGAAATTGACACAGATAGGTTATATATTTTTAACGCTTATTTTTATACATTTCCAAGGATTTGATTATTCAATTTTTATTTCTTAAAGCTCGTTATCATAAACAAAAGATATTTCGAAACTACATTTTTATACATTTAAATGCTATATTTTTACATATATAAACAGAAATTGTGACCAGAATAAATTAAACATATAAGTTAAAATACAATGCATTTCTTCAAGAAAGAGAGAGAGAGAGTAAACTCATCACACGATTCCTTTTGCTTACGTTATTTCAAATTCAGTAAATGTGGATAAGAGAATTTATAATTTAAAATAAGAAAATAGTAAAGAAAACACTTACAGGTCAGTAAAAAGGAGAAATTTTTCTCACTTAAAACACGCAAATTATTTAAAATATTAAAACTCTTACTCTAGATTTTTGATATTTCTGCATATAAATATCGATTTTAACAACTGAATCTTTAATGTGATATTACATCTACATTTGTGTCAGATTTTCAAGAATCCATGTTTCACAAAAACACCAGTAAACACCAGTAAACACCAAACACTTAAACATAAAAAGTATGTCTTTCCAATTTTAACACGAAGAATCAAACTAGAGCTCCATCAGTTTCTTGGTTTTCCACTTCGGCTTTGATATCTTCTGGAGTAGCAGAAGTTTGGTATGTTCTTTCTCTGTGATCCAATCTAACAACAACTTGATGCTTTGCTTGTTCTTCTTGCTCACCATTCCCTGGAAAACCCATTCCTGCTGCCCTTCTTCGGAATCTGTGAATATTTGTTCCCACCAAAATAAGAATTATGGCAGCGTAGAAAACAACAACAACCTGGAGAAAAAATTCAAATCAAAAATGGATGATACATGTAAAGAATTGTTTGAATGAATACAAATTAAAAAATAAACAATACCTTATAAATCTTAGTTCATTAAATAATTCTTTACATAGTTTTTCACACACTTAACATTTTAGAATATTTCAGATTATTAAAATTTTATTTTAGAATAAACTGAGGAATTTTATAATCAGTTTCTATGATATTAAAGTATCTTCTTTTTGAGTTATCTATTTTATAAAGATATTTATATGATACATATTTATTTATGTTGCTGAAAGCTTAAGCGTATTAATACTTTAATGAATGTATTTCTAAGATTCTAAAATTACAGAGTGTAATGATTAGAAAACAAAATAACTATTGCGACTTTAACAAAATATTTACTGTTAATATTTATTGTGATAAAACTATTTTTAGATATTTGGTCGATTTGTAGCAGTTTTGATGCCTTGTTAAGGAACAGTTCATAAAATTAAATTAAAATTACTAATAATTTAATATTTTCGTGACATTTTAAAGCATTTATGGTTATTTTGAATTTAGTTGTGAATATTAGGCACAAAAATTTTAACAATTTAAATGATACTCTAATTTTATCAATAAACACTAAACATCAATTCTTAAACAATTTTATTTTATGATTGCAATTTATTAATAGTAGCTTTACAAATTTTAATGCAGGTACAGAATAGTTTTATAATATGGATAGAAATTGCTAAATTCATTTGCATAAGCTAATCTACAGTTTACAATTTCAGCTGTAAATATTTGAAAAAACTTATTATTTCAGTTTTTTGGAATTTAAAATTTAAATATTTTAATAGTTATTCTAATAGTTTAATGGTAATTCTAATAGTTGTGAATATTTATAATTATCTCAAATATATCCTTTCTAAAAAGCATTGGAAACATTGGGGCTGAATTTAATGAACAGAAGAATGTTTATGTTCTTACACATTTTTTTATTGTGTAATTTTAAACTATATAATTTTGAACAAATACTTAACATAATTTTCTACAAAAGATTAGTATTTAAATAAATTACTGCTCAAAATATTATTAAACTAACTTCAAGAACTTAACCTCATTGATTTTATTTTACAGGGTGACAACTTTATAGTGTTGACAAAATTGTAATGCCTTTGATTGGTGTGATTCATGCCCACTACTTTTTATCATAATTCCATTTCCTTAAGAGATCTTAATGTTAATTGTAATTAATCTTAATGTTAATTTAATGGTAGTTTTTTATTTCCTTGTTTGAAATGATATACCAAACTAACGACGATAAATAATTTCGTTATTTGAAGCTGGGTTAAATCAAATTCAGATTACTTGAAAGCTAAAAATCAACAGACAAACGATATCACGTACTATTAAATGATTCTTGGAGCTTGGCCATTATGATGATAGGCCCCAAAAACCAAAAAGAAAAAAAAGAACTGTGAATACGAATTAAATTTGCATAATTATCAAGAAGCGATTGAACCGAACTCCAAGGAACCCAATGAAATAAATAGCTAAAAATAAATAAGTGTTAATAGAGAATCAGTTAGACAAATTGCAAAAGAGGAACTTAGACTTAAGCCTAATAAACTTTGAAGAGTACTGAATCTAAATGAGCAAAATAAGAATACACGGTTTCAAAAATGTCAAGCTCTCCTTCGAAAGTCTGCAAAAGGTGCATGGAGGCATTTCATCTTCACAATTGAACAATCTTATAATAGACAAAATGACCATTACTGGTCATCTTATCGTCCTAGAACTTCCATAGGAGTAGAATGTCGGCAAAAACCATAGTCAGTTATGGTTTAAGGAGGCATTTGTAAATCTGGAAAAACTGCTTTGGTTTTCATAGATCAAGGTGTCAAAATGAACAAGACAATGGGCTGCAATGAGAATTTACAAACGTTTTTACTTCCTTGAGCCCAAACACATTTTAAAAACAGCATCTGGACACTTCACCAAGATTCTTTCCTTCTCATAGAGCGAAAGCAATGCAAAACTGATGTTAAGCAAATCTTTTGATTTTATATCTATGGGAATGTGTGTGTGGTCCCTCTATTTACCTATCTTGAACCTAGCGGACTATAGTGCTTGGTCTATTCTGCAATCGAGTGTATGCTCTAAGCCACATTGAAGTTTAGAATTCCTTAAGGCTACTCTTAAGAAGGAATGGACTAAATTAACGCTTGATGATCTGAGGGCCGTTGCAGAAAATTTTACCCGACGTTTAAGGTTCTTTATTGATACCCAAGGGAGCCATTTTGAAAGTACTTAAATATGTTGTATCTAAGTAACAAATGACTTAAGTAAAGTTAGTGTTTTGAAAATAAATTCTATGTTTTTGGTTATATACAATATTTTTTGTCAACTGGATAAAGTTGTCATCCTGTAATTAATTTTCTGCATTATTTATTAAGTGAATGAACATGTTCCTTACATTTCTTAAGAAAGCATGTATTTGCAAATTCCACTGAAGAATGTAAACGCATTTTTTGTTTATATAAATCGTTGTTTTTCTCTACAATATGTTAGAATGGTAATAGAATTAAATATAAAATGAAAATATTTAAAATATCCAATATAATTTCCAGTTTAATGAAAATATTACAGTTACTTATCTCATGAAATTAATAGTATAATTCATAAGCATTTACTGTAATATTAATTCTTAAGCTTTTAATGTAAATAACACATAATTTTCACATTAAATGCCATTATTTCTAAATTTGTTTATAAAATGTTGTTATGTGAAGGATCAATTTAATGTTATTATAAATAACCAAACAATCTTAACGCTTTTTATTTTAAGGCATTTAAGCTGTTTCTTGTAATGTGTTAATTTCTGTACACGCACTTAAAATATTACAACAAAACAAAACACTTAAATTTCTTTTGTATTGGAAACATGCCTGCAATTAGAATTTTGTCCTTTAGAAACACAGGCCCTTTACTTTTTATGGCTTACTTATAAACTCAACAACGCATATCTTCTTTCTTTATACATACTTTTGTTGAAATCTTCTGTGAGAGGTCTATAAAGAAAATATAATAAAAAAAAATTAATGTTTCGAATGCATGACACTCACTGTGACGTATATAACAGCATCTGTAGACTGTTCCGGAAATACAATCTTTACTGTTTGATGATGAGTTTTTTCTCTGACAGCCTTTAGAGCACTGGGTACTAAAGTTCCATTGCAAAGGCCTCCAAGCATTAATCTGTAATTTTAAAATAAGTTCCATAATATTATTCATGGTTAAAAATTAAAAAAAAAAACAAATTTTTTTTCCTGCAGTAAATTTCTACTATTTTTAAATATATTATTTTCTTTTCACATTTCTTATAAAATTATTTGATATATATACTTCAAAAATAATTATGAATTTCAATTACTTCAAAAATAATTATGAATTTCAATTACAATGATTAAAGTTCTTAGAAACTCATATCTAAATAAATTATTTTTAATTTAGCAACTAAAAATAAAATAATTGGAGCTGTCCAGACATACTTGACACTAAAAAAATACCTTATTGCATCATTAAGGATAATTTTAGATGTTGTCAATGATTTATATAGAAGCATCTCATAACAAATTAAATCTAAGGGATATTTTTAAAAATAGTTAAGTTTTATGCATATTTTTAAATGAAATTTTCAACACCGAATCCTATTTATTTATTATTCATGGAGTTCTTAATATTTTAATTTCTTTTTTGACTATGTAGACTTGGTTAATTAAGACACTTATCAGGAACACTGTTTGTAATCTGATATTTTTTTCCTAGAAATATGGATTCAAAATGCATATTTTGGATGTATTCTGATTTTCGATTTCATCAAAGAAATAAAAGAATCATTAGATTTCCCAAGCAAAAAACATTTTTACAAATAATTTTTGATATTATGCAAGATTTAGCATCCCAATTTTCAAACATTTTAAGTACGGCAAGATACAGTGCATGCATAAAATATATTTAAAAAATAAAATCAATAAAATTAAGGGAAGGAAACTTTTAATGAAGTGCAAAAAAAGGAAATATCTCCTAAATTTTAATTAGAGAAAATTTGCATATGAATAAAAGTAATCGTATGCAGGGCACACATATATGCTATTCCTTTAAAATGTTCTTTCGAATATCACACACACACACACACACACACACATACATATATATATATATATGTGTGTGTATATATATATGTGTATATATATATACATATATACACACACACATATATATATATATATATATGTGTGTGTGTGTGTGTGTGTGTAATTTTATTTTATTTAAAAAATAATTTTAATTTTTATAAAAAAATAATTTTAGTTTTTATAAAAAGTTTTATAAAAAATGATTTTAAATTAGTTTTTTATAAAAATTAATTTTAAAATGCATAAAATATAAAATTTAAATGCGTCAAATCTTCAGAAAATGCTTATGTATAGGATATATTTTAAAATGATAATATGAGTACTTTTGTGCAACAATTAATGAAGAATAATTAATATTTTAGTAGTAATAACAATATCGAAATGTGATTGTATATTTAAATAAAAGGCAGCCTTGCATCAGCCCATAATCTTGTGTGACAGATTGTTGTTGTTGACAAAAGTATTGTGTATAGAGAAATGATTAGTCTTTGAAAAATGAATTACAATATTTTCAGGGAGAACATATTGAATTTAATGTTCTTGCTTAAGAACCTAAAGAAAAAAGTTGACAAAAAATTGGAGATAACTAATATCACACGAAAATTTACATATCAAAAATGCGAAAACATAGCCAATGTATAGTACTTATTTCTTTGTAAATTAGCTCAAACGATTATCTCATACTTTAGAACACGACAATCTATATATCATTACGCATGCTTTGCATAATTGCTGATTTATTAAGTTATTCGTTTCCATCATTTATCTTGTTGCAATCAATGCTAACTCTCTGCTAATGGCAAAAGTAGCTCCTTTATGATGATTAATTTGGCTTAACAATTTCAGAATTCTGACTTAATTTAATGCAGTTTGAATATAATTGCATATTTCCATGTGGAGTATTTTATTTGTTACTAAATTGATTCTCGGCTGTTCAGTTTTTTTTATTTCATTGTTTTATATAATACCTTTAGATTTTTGAATTTCTTTTATTCAAGAATGCCTCAATTTAACAAATACCGTTATGTAAACAACTTCCGACACCTCTTTATTACTTTTGAATCCCTAACTCATATTTCACAAAATTTGATAGCAAGAGACAAGTGGTATTTAAACCTATATGAGGTAAAATAATAAAGTAACCTAACACATGAAAGATTTGGAACTAAACTATAATATTAATATAATAGAATATTTTCTCTAAAATATAGAAGTTGAGGCAAATGAGCCAAGAAAAATTTGGATATCAAATTTGTAATTTACAAATTTTGTCAAACAATGTATTTATTAATAAATAAATACATTTTTAATGTATGGAAAGTTTCATACTCTTGATATAATTGAGCATAAATACTCATGACACAATTTCTTGATTTCATATTTAATGTTACTTAATAAAAGTATGTTTTCTTAAAAAAGCAACTCTTTCATATATATATATATATATATATATATATATATATATATATATATTACGATTTTTTATTTTTTACATGCGTACATATATAAACGGCACATTTGATCTGTTTAACGATATTATTAGTGTAAAATTGTTTGAAATTATACATCTTTTTAATCTTAACACCTCTTAAGTATACATAATAAATCCAGCACCCAAACTATATCAATAAAGTAAGAGAAAATATTTAAAAAAAATATACATGTATATATAGCACTTCTCTTACAGAGAACAGCTAAGATTACAGATGTTTTTTTCTACAAATGTTTTCATGAAATGTTGTCCAATGCTACATTTATGTTGCCTAACATAATATTTGGGTGATAAGGATTTTTTTTTATTTTCAATAAGATTCCGTAATTTAAAGAAGATTTTTTTATTTAAATAGTTATTTTTGCAATTAAAATGAAAAGGAATATGATCATTGTTTGATGTTATCTATATTTATTTTGCAAATATGCATACTTTGGAAACTAAAGAATTTTCACTTAAGCCATATATGGTATACATCATTTTTACATTATATTATATCACACATGATATATGTATTCTTTTTAAACTGCACTGAACCTTCTGTTAGACATTTTCTTTTTGATTTTGTTGAAATGTAAATATGATAATGTAAAAATAAATACTTTACTTTAAATTGTTTTACTTTAGAAACGTATTTGAATTTTTTTTTTCAAAAATGTACTTAAAACACAAAATTACATAATTAAAAAATTCTCAAATTCTTAATACTAAAGAATTTTATATTGTTTCATTTTTATGAGTTTCATTTCAGAAAAAATTAATAAATAATTACCAATAAAATATTATTTTTGAAGTATAAATTTGAGCCGGAGTAATTTTGACTAGAAGACAAACTGTTGCCTCTCGAGTTACAGAATGTTTTCCTAAATTATCTCAATCATTTCAGATAATATGTCATTGCCTCCGAATAATTGCAGTTGTTTTCCCATAACATATCAAGCACTTTTGATGAAAAAAGAATCAGTAAACTCATTTTGGCAAAAACTGTTGAAAAATTTTAAGGAAGATTCCTGATAAAATTATGATGAATGATATAAGCATCATTTTAGTAAATATTTTTCCAAGATATTAGCAAAATTAGTAAGGACACACACACATAACATATTTTAGCATCTTTAACAGCAAATCAGATCACTAATATAGATTCTCCTAATTATAATGCATATTTATAAATATATGTATTTTTTGATGATAAATATTGAACTGCTTCACCATGGGGATGTTCAGAAATGTCTGCAATTGTTAAAACACAAATGAAAACGTAATTATAATCAAATAAGAAATCAGTGTCCTAAAAAGTGACGAATTGAGACTTAAATAGCCTAATAGTAAACTTAGTTATAAATTTTGCATTACGCTCTTGCTTTGATTGTAGTCTGCAAAGACTACATAAAGCAAATAATTTCTCGCACGTAAGGGAAATAATAACAACAAATATATTGCTTGATAGTTGATCCTAAATGCATATATTTTGTTCCAAAAAAAGAAAAAACTTATTATGCAAAAAGTCATGATATTTTAAGTTTTAAATCTTCATGGTAAATGAAATATTTTTTTAAACTAATTTGAGACTTATTGGTGTATAAACTTAAAATTCATGAATAATTGTTATAAGAAGATATGTATTGTTTATAAATAGTGTAAACAAATTATAATATATATTAGAAAATTTATTTTCCAACATAAATTACTTTTGAGGAGATTGATTTAAAAATTTTACTTCTGTAACTTTTCATGAATTTCATTCTCTATAGTTAAATTAGAGAAAGAAATATGTTTATTCTTTCTTTTGTGAAATATTTAAAATGGAAGATGTCCCGTTAATAGAATTTCCTTTATAGAGAAGTTTCTGAAAATTTCAGACTAGAATTCGAAAAAATAAGGAACTACTCAAGAATTGCACAAATTTCTTTTTGTGAATGATACGTTTTATGCTCATTTTCAAAAGTATTGATTAAAAATCTACTTGTAGGTAAAGGTCATGATAGTTGTAATTATATAATACATAAAATCATATTCGCAACTCGACAAAGATAGCTAGATTTTGTGAAGAATTCGCATTAGAATGAAACAAAGAAACTTACATTTTCAGTGCATGAGTGCAAAAAATAATTATTCTCAGCAATAGCGAAATGAAGAAATTGCATCTCATATATAGGGCAATTATCTTCAGCAACAATATATTAGGTAATTAATTTTTTTAGTAATCTATCCCATGCGTCCCAGATCAAAAGATATTTAGTCATTTGCATAGTCGATTGAGTGAAACTTGATTACTTGAATCACAAATGAAAATACAGATGTTAGGAGATACTATGGATTCACGAGGTACTATGGAAGCTATTAGACGCCTGAAACGATATAGATACAACTAGAATAAGTATTTCAGCCCCTTTATTTGCCTTTTAACCTAGCGTTTGGAATATCGCGATGACAAATTTTAATTGTTTTAACTATAATATATGATAGCTAGGTATATTTTTACTGGTCGCGGTTGAATGTCATATATCAAGATTCTGGAGGCTAGTTGGAATAGCAGATTCTAGTAAATTGTAACTTAGTACTTCCTGTCCTTTTCATTTAGAAAGTACTAATTATACTGAAATATGGTGATAAAATGGAAGCATAATAATCCAAGAATCCCACGATACCATGCCACTCAATATCAATATATATTTCAGATACGCTTGATGAAATAATAAGCTACTTCTTACTTCTGTTTAAATGAAATTTCTCATTTTTCTGGTTCAAATTCAACTAAAATCACAGCACAATGTACCACTATATGCTCAGCAAAATAGATATGATTTTAACAGGAGCGAGTTCTAATTTCTTTCTTTCATATTTTCTACCAGAAGCTGAACATTCCCTAAAAGATAAGTGTTTCAATAGATCCTTCATGTGACCACTTCAATTACCAGATCTTTAATATCTTAATTTTTTTTAATTACATCCCATCTCAAAGAATAGAATACTTAAATATTAAGAAGGTAGTATGAATTTGTGCTGAAAGTGAAGTTATTTCCGATACACACCAGGTATTTTTGAGAACACTATTCAATCGCTATGTCAACCTTGCAAGAAGTTTATTATTTATTTTAATGCACTGAAATTCCTATAATGTAAAAGATCCTGTGTATTTGAATTTATGTAATTAGTTTTCTGTCATTGTGATTTGTCTCATATCTTTCTGTCTGTTTTGGTATTTATGATCAAAGTGCCTGGGATAGTAAATAAAACTGTCTGAATTGCTCTTGCTACTATATGATTCAAATGGATTTTTGGTTCTTATCACATTTCTGAAATCACAAAAGTATTTAAGTAGCAATTCTGATTTATACTGTATAAATGACGAATTCATATATGAATAATAGCTGCCCACCCTGTCCAGTGGTCAAAGTGCCTGATTGCGGATAGGGAGGTCCTGGGTTTGAATCCCAGCTCGGGCATGGATGTATTTTCTCTCTCTATCTATCCTGTCTTTGTCCTTTCTTTGTATGAATGGGTTGTGAATGGTTGCCTACCCTATAAACGGGTATCTATGGCATGTGTGTACTGAGGAAGTCTTACTCCACACCAAAATATGGTACTCTTTGAAAAGCAGAGCTGTCCACCCATATTGCCAGACTAGCTGGCACAAGATAACAACTACAAATTAAAAATATCAATTTAATAGGAAAACAATTTGGAGACAAATCAAGCAATTTCTTATATCAAAGTTTACTTGAAAGCAATTCCCAACACGAGTAATAATTTAAAGGTTACACATTTCTTCATATTTGTCTCATAAATCTAAGTAAATATCATTAATAATAATTTAAATAGTTAATTCTGTTTTGATATTGATCAAAGTCTATATTTATGGTCCGTTTATTTTTTAAAATAACAGTCTATGCATTAGTGATTTAATAAAGCAACTTTCTATTTTAAGCATGAAGTTGACTTCAGTTCCTATTTAAATGGAGGATGTTTCACTTGATTGTTTAAACCAGTCAATTTTTATATTTAAGTTTATGCAATTAACTATTAGTTGATTATGCAATTAACTATTATGTTGTCGTTTTAGAAATTAAAACTTGAAGCTTGAATTTTTTTGATTCCTAAATAAATACTTTTGATTCCTAAATAAAAAAGAATCACATTGTTTTACATACCTGAAATATGTAACTTATATAGCCCTTTTCTAGAATCAATTCAAAAAAGAATGTTTCTACAAACTATTTTCCTAAATATATTTAAAATAAGTTATTAGTTATATACTCTAGATTTTTAATAACCTTTAAAATTAAGTATGAATATACATTTATAAATTTTATTATATAATATATGCACGTTAGATTATTTTGTGTAATTGAAATAGAAACTGAAATAAATTTATTTACTTTTGTTTAAAAATAAAAGGATTAATATAGTAAAATAATATATAAGAGTTTAAAACATTCCTCGATAATTAAAACAGAAGAATGAATAAATAAAATCATTCTCTACAAAATTGCTTTTTTAAGCATAAATTTCATAAGCAACATGTCAAAGAACAAAACTATTACAAGCTGTCTTGTTTAAGAAGATAAGGAGGGTCTCTGAAGAATATTTAATAACACAAAGACAATTTCATCGGAGAGAAAAAATTGTCAGGTACACAAGAGTTAATTCCAAAAATAAAGTTACCTTTCCATTTCTCCGATGCTTTGAGCACAATATGATTTATTCATCAAATGCTCTCGGTGAATTTTTTAGGCAATTCATTAAGATAAGATTGACAATCTTTTCAAAACTTTCTTTTTAAGAAATTTCGGATTTATGAGACATTAAGCTTATCTTCGCTAAATTATTCATGGTAAATGGTAAATTAATTTTATTTTATATAATTTATATAAGTAAAGTTAAATATATATATATATATATATATATATATATATATATATATATATATATATATATATATATATATATATATATATATATATATATATATATGTATATATATATGCATTTTAATTTATTTCATGAATTTTCTAACTTAATCTTCTATTATGAAGGATGCGTTTAATTTTCACGAATTAATAAATTATCATGCTTAACAAATGTATTGGGATATCCTCCTAAATCAAATGAATCTAAAAGGTGACATAATTTGATATAAAATCAAAAGCTGTAAAAGTGTTGATTGTGATTTGTCAGGTAATATTAATAGTTTAATTGACAATAACTCTGCTAAACAAATATAATGACTTTGAACAAAATACTACAATAGGTTACCACTTCTGTATGAAATCTGTTTTGAGACATTTCAGACTAAAAAATCAAAATCTACTGGGAAGGATGTACTTGTGAATTGGAATACCCTTGGAAAAGAAGTTATGAAAAAACGAAGCAAAAAAAAAAGTCGAATATAACTTGTGAAATCACTTATAAATTACTGAAATGAATAGTAACACAAAAAAATCCACGACTCCTTTTTAGTTAAAATAGATCAAGAGTTTCAAAGTCCATCAACAATAAGTATTTCTAATATGATGGTTCATTAAAAATTAAAAAAAAATTAGGTTGCATAATTCTGCAGCCCTTCACTAGCCAAATTTTACTCTAAAAATTGTGAGGCGTTAAATTATAATGGTACATAGTTCCTTGTAATTAGTTAGTGGAAAATTGAAAGTATTTCTTCAAAGAAATAAAAATTGGGACAGTTCGATTCATTTAAGATAGGCGGATGATGGGCGAGTACTTTTTAAATGACTGCATTGTTCCAATTCTAAAGATTGATGGTATTGAGTCATGGCGTGCATTACGTATTTTTCATGGTTTTCTTTAATTTAAGTGTTAGAATAATAAATTCGGGGGTGAATGTCATAATATTTTAGAAAAAATGCATTACCAATTATATGGATATTTTTCATAAAAGTACCATTTTTTTCTGCAGGATAGCTTCTACATTTTCAAATAAATGTTTTAAAACTACTGTTTACAAAATGGTTTTTAATATAATACATGGACCTTCTCCAATACCCGATTTAAATACAAAAGAAATATTTTGGGTGAATTAGAACACATTACACGCATCCAATCAAAATCATTCTTTCCGCACGGTCGCTTTTGAATATACCTGAATATAAAAGACTCTCAAGAAAAGGCTGAAAGTATCTGAAAGTATTTTCTAGGCTGTCACCGTAATCATATTATTAATGTAGTTCTCAAGAATTTCAGATTCCGTATCTGGATGCTTTTGGTTAGATAGTTATTATCTTCAAAATTTTACTGGCTTCTTTTTAAGTATCTAAACTATATTACCATCAATTATATTATTGCAAATAAATACTATTTTTAAAGTTTATAATGCAAATGTTTTATTTTTTATAAAATATTACCAAAGGCTAAATATAAAAATGTTTGTCCTTATAAAAACTGTTTCTTATGTGATAATGATTTTTCTAGATGTTTAATAACTAATATCATATTCCTATTGAACATATTAAAATAAAACGATTTTAACCAACTGAACCTCAATGAAAGAGATTGAAGATTGTTGAAATGGGTCTCGATGGCTAAAGAGCAAACATATGCAACAAAAGTGACTTATAAGTTCAGTTTTCATTTAGATTCCTAAGTGCCGCCTATTACAGCTAGTAAGCAACATTCATAGGCAAATCCTTTACGGCAAATAAACAATTATCGAGCCAATTGATACAGACATTAATGTCATATGATTTTTACAGTATTGCCACACATGATTGATAAATTGTTGAAAATAATACAACTTTACGAATGGCTTATCCCACTTTTTCCAATAACAGGACTGCTGCTCGTTTCAAGGAAGTCTGTACAATATGATCAAGATTGTCACCTTCCATTTGTCAAGCATCGAAGTGAAGCTGTCATGATATGGGCAGCCATGTTATTCTTTTCTGTTGAATCAATGACAGCCCGAAAGGTAGAATTCTGAGTAGATAAGACATATTTCAAGTGAAAAGATTCATCCTAGGATTCAATCTTTGTTTCCAGCATTATAAGGAAATTTTCTAGGTTAATAATGTACCTATCCATGCAGAAGGGCTTGTGCATCCATAGTTTGATAAGTAAGATAATAATGCCAAAGGTTAACTATCTTCCATACAATCATCCTACCTAAGTGTGATTGAACAATCTTGGCTTCGTTTAGTGTATTTAACATAGAATCAATATCTTTCACCAAAATTCATTAGGAGAATTTCACATTATCTCTACGAATAATGGTACATTTTCTTAATCAGATTTTGCATGAATCGTTTCCTAGGATAATCCAAGATTTAAAAAAAAATAAAAATAAAAAAAATAAAAATAAAAAAACATGCTAAGGCTGGTTGTATACCATGCTGTTAAATATTTTTTTTAAATATCTAAAATATTTCTGTTACACTCATTTTCAAAAGTTCAGCACAAAAATGTAAAATGCAAAAAAAAAAATAATAATTTTAACAATACAACATTCATAGACACAAAATTTGGCAGCAAAACAGCATATATTTTTGTGCATAAAATAAAATTAATAATTATATACAGAATTGAAAACAATATTAAAATTTTATAAGTTATAAGATAATGACTTACTGGAGATTTAAACAGAATTGTGTACAAAGTAACAATAAACAGAATAAAATGAAAAAAAGGACATTAATAGGTTATATGACCCCCCCCTCATCTGTATACAAAGTTTACAACTTTTGACCATGCTGTGAATTAGGTGGTCAACCACCGCAAAATTAAGCAATAGCCATCCTTCTTGTAGAGCAATTTCCAGCTCAATAAGAGTGGCTGGAGGTGGGAAACGTAAAGATACATCACAACCGAGAGTTACCTAAAGCTTTTTAATGGGATTAAGTCGTGGTAAATATGCTGACCAATACATACGCGCAATGACTACACTCTCCAGTTAGTCATAGAAGATCTCAGCTTTTTGGGGACGTCCGTTATCGTCCATTATAACAAAAGTAGTGCTAACTGCTGTCACGTACAAACTCACAATAAGCTCTAGGACTACATCTCGATACCGGACAGCCATCACAGAACCCTGATAAAAGATGTGCAGTTCGGTGCGGTATCCTAATGAAATCCCTGTCCACACCATAATGCTTCCGCCTCGGAATGCATGATATTCGATGATGTTTTGGGACTGATTGCGTGTTCCTTGTTCAAGACATATCCTTATACGCTTGTCATCAGGATCAAGAGCAAATCTTGACTAATCAGTAAACATGACATTGCCCCAGTCAGACACAGTTCAATTAACATATTCCCAGCACAACTTTCATCGCGTCCCTCTTGATTGGGCGGATAGACAAACACAAACTCGAGGTACTCGGGCGTACATTCCACTTACATGTAATCTACCGTGTTCAGTAGCAGCAGATATCATGTTACCAATGGACACTGTAACCATATATGTCACACTTGTTGAGGTCACTCTGCGATTCCGCTTAGCTAAAATCACAATATATCGATCTTTCGCGGGATTTGTAACACTTGGGCGATCGGTTACAGGCCTTCAGACAACTGTCTGTGTGGTTAGGTACTGTTTCCATAAATGTGAAATTACAGAACGCCTATAAAAAGAACAACATCTGAGATCGACTGCTGTGCCTCAATGCGTTGTCACTAGAGTTTCCCTTGATTTCCAAAATTTCAGCAATGTTATTAATTTTCATATCTATCACATTAATCACCTTATGTAAATTTCATAATATGATTTTCATTCTTCTTTCACTACGTTAGAGTGTGCAATTGGAACAATCGACAATGTATATATAGCAAAAAAAATTCACTTTCCAGAAAAAACCTTACTATTTTGACAACATTTAATAAAACATTTTCCTTCTAATATTATCTCTACATGACAATCGAATAAGGAATAAAGTTTTGGGTCTGAGCACATTAGTAAAGTAAAGGTTATTGTTCAATGTGTTCTCAAGGTGAAAAAATATTCAGTAGTTGTTGTTGCTCTAGCATGCATCCCTTTGGATATCACTGAGTTGGGCTTTACTAAAGGTAAAAGTAACAGGGTGGAGTCTTAGTGATTTTTAAGCCAAACTCAATCAGAAGACTTGAATACTTGATCTGCCATCACCAGAGCTACCATTTCACTTGGAGGAAATTACGACCATATTTAGTTTTAACGTCCCACTGCCGCCATGATTGGCGAACATGATAGATTTTCAGTTAAGCTGGGATTTAAACTCACAGTCTTCCTTTAGTAAGAACAACGCCCTAACCATCCAGGACACCACGGTCCACATGCTTAGAGGTACTTCATATCATTAATTCATGTAACAAACAAGTTTGACACTGTCTAGTGCTTACTGGCACAATCAGCTTCATCCCTAACTTCGCCAAATACAATTTACATTTATGAATTTGTGAATAAAACAAAATTTTTTTCTATAAACATAACGACATGCTATTCTTGTTTCCAGTATCATCAATGATCCGACAATTGATTTCGTTCAATTCCGTGATGAAACAATTCAAATGCAGTCAAAAATTGATCACCGAGGTTACAAGCTAAGCAGCTGTAAAAATTCATGTATTTTGCATTCAAAAAATTGCCATCTTATAAATGAAACACTCGGCTAAAATGAATGTCTTTTCTGAAGTTGCTAATAGTGTTTTCCTAAGATCTTGAACAGAATTTGATAAGACCCACTTGAACCTATTAATTCAATACTATACCCACAGAAGTGGGCCCTGAATAGATATGATCAAGAACGCTGAAATATAATGTATCGCCATTTAATCAGGCCACAATATGATTGTTATGAGAATCATAAAAATAAATGTAATTTTTTCTCCTTCTTACACCTGCCATTAGAATATTTTTTCTCATCGGAAAAATTTTTCAAATGTAACTATAGTATAAGAAACTAAAAATTTCTTCGTTTAAGCACATTATTTATTCTTCATTTAAATACATTATTTATTCATTTAGAATAATTTTTTTATATGAATACACTGAAAAACTAACATTTTGCAAATATCAGTATCTTTTTCTTTCGAATAAATTTGGTTTAAAATGCTTTCCATAGCTACGTATGAAGTGCGTATGAGAGAAAGAATCATAACATATCAAAATATCAAGACAGTTGTTATATCTATCTATATATATATATATATATATATATATATATATATATATATATATATATATATATATATATATATATATATATATATATATATATATATATATATATATATATATATATATATATATATATATATATATATATATATATATATATATATATATATATATATATAATAAAAGCTTTCAGTTAATAAGTTTTGTTAGCTATAATTATTTCGTTTCTTAGTCAATAAATTAATATGGATGACAAATATGTTAAATATTTCGCTTTCGAATGAGAGAGAGAGAGAGAGAGAGAGAGAAATATCAATAAGTACCAAGTTCTTTTATTAATATATATTTGTGATCAAAAAGTTAACATAATATCAATAATTTTTAAGTAGATAAAAGCATTACAGATATATATAGACAAAGTTAGAATTATTCAAAGACATAAAACTTCCTTTAACAATATTAGAAGTATCTTGTTTAAAAGGTAAATCAAAATTTTTAAGTATGCAAATTAACGGTATTGCTTCCTAAACTTATAACCAGAAATACATTAGAACCAATTTTCTTTCTTGTATTGTTTCGAGAATGCTTTTGCTTTTGTTACGTTAAAATTCTTTCATGTTATAGCAACACTGCTTAGTTAGTGTTAAAATACAGACTTTTTCATGATATTTTTTTTCATCTTACCATTCAAAATATCTCATTCAATTAGCTCTAAATAATAATAATAACTTAAGTTATTGCCCTTAAATCTTTTAATAAGGTTATATATTTGAATTATTTTTATTAGTGAATAATGTGGTCCATGTGAAGAAAACAATTCTTTATAATTTAATAGTTATTTAAGAGAAATGCATGTAATTTTTTAAAGTAAACGTACATATTTAACTTATGAAATAGAAAGTTAATTTTGTCTTTTAATTTTAGATGTTAAAAGATCAATTTATGTCAAACATAAATATGGATTTTCAAAACTAAATAATCAATTATTTCTTTCTAAGTGCTCTGTTTCTTTTACCCTTATGATTACCTTTATTTCAAATATATTATTAAATAAACTACTGACTCATTTAGTTAATTGTAAAATAAATTTGATCTTTTTTGCATACGGAGAAAAGAAGCAAAACAAAATTTCAATTGTGACTACATTTAACAGAAAAAGAAAAGTTCCTGCTAATTCTATTATTACTTTAAATTATTATTTATTATAGGTAACATTTTATTTGTTTTTTGATGAATAATATATTATGCTTCTTAGAAGAAAAATGTATATTAACAAAATAAGCTAACCAATAATATAAATTAATTAAATATAATATAAATTACGTAAACTATTTAGGAAACGAATTTTGTTTCATTTCGTATAATTGGCACATTTTTCTTTTAATTTATTTTGACAAATGTGTTTCGTACTTATGACTTTCTGAACTGTAAGCATATCTAGTGCAATACATAAAGAATTTCTTAACTATATGTTTCGCAAAGAATAGTGTAATAGGAGAGTCTAATTAAATCTAGCTCTAACTTAAGTCTACTCATTAACTGCATAGTGAGAAATGTAGGAGTTACTGAGACATTTTCTTTCTCCCTTCAATTCTTTCGTCATTTAATAAAGAAAGTACGTGATACTTAAGCCAATCTAAAAGGATCTGTTATGGTTCTTCTTAGAAAATTCTTCCTTTCTTAAGATTATTTAGGATAATCACATTTCACTTACTTGTTTGTCGTTTTTCGATTCTCCATACAAAGTAGGATATATTTTTACTTTTTCAGAAATGAAGATGTTTATTTATAATACAAAGATTTTTATACATAAAAAATGAATACTAAGTTTCTAATCTAAGTAATAATCTGATTTACTATATATTACGTTGTTTTTTTATAAGATTACAAAAAAGTTTATATAATGAAATAAAATAAGGCTTTAAAATTTAAATTCGTTCAGTACATGAATAAAAAAATTCCAATTCGATAATTTGTCAGACATATTTTGTATAGTTTAACAACACATCTTCTTTCAATTCTAAATCATTACAATAATTAACATTTACCAAAAACATTCATTTTGAGGTTATACATATTTTGAAAAAAGCACACGAAATGTTCCTCAAGAAACATTATGTTTTATCATCCATGGACACGGGAAACAATGAATTAACTTCATATGAAGCAAAACATGTCTTTGGAAAGTTGAAATTACAAAATATAATTAATTCGGTGGACTTGTGTGTTCTTTATTCACAATTATTTATATTTAAGAAAGAGAATCAGAGTTAGTAGACATCTATAACATTAAATTTTATATCAAACACTATTATCAGCGAAAATAAAAATTTGACAGAATATGTGACAGTAAATTGATAATTTAAATGAATATTATTTTGCTTTTACAAGATAAATAAGGAAACATTTGAAGTTTATTTTGCCTTACTTAAAAGCTAATTAAATTTTTTAAAGCTTAATATTTTCCATTTTTGGGAAATTTGTTTAGTTTTGATCCTGAAAATTTCATTGCTAGAAATATTTTCGTTAACATTTACGGTTTTAATTTCTAACGTCTGTTAATTTACTGAATTTTTGATTAGCCTAATTATATTTAAATATTTAGCCTAATGTAATTATAGTTATATTTTTGTTTCGGTTAAATATTAACATTATATTGTAAAGATACACAGAAAAACAAGTTACCATTAATTTTAAATTAATTACTATTAAATTGAATAAAATAGTTTGATCACACTTTACAAACGATGTTATAAACGTTTTACAATAACTGAATTCTGATCTATAAATTTTCAATATTTAGTTTATTTAGCTGCATCTGAGTGCCTAAGAAAAATATCTATGAATCTTTTAATTTATAACTAACTTAATTGATTTTAATATTAATTACTAGCTAAGAAAAATTGAATTAAGAAAGACGCTTCATTAGTAATTATACATATCTCTAATTTCTAGTGTTGATGATAATGAGTATTTTGTTGTAAAGTTAATATTTTAAATCTGGCTTTTTATTATATATAGAAAAAAACACAGTATCAGCATTTTTCTTACATACTCTAATTTTAATTAAAATGTGTATAAGCATTCATTTCCAAATATAGCTTTTATAAAAGTTGTAACTGGTTTAATAAATTCCCAATTGTGTATACAAATATATAATCTAAACTGGAATCTTCTGAATGATAAATGTATTCAAACTATTAAATATCGAGAAATTTTTTTGTTTCGATAAACTAGTAATATGTGCATAAATAATTTATTTATACAAGTGAATTTTGATACGCAATTTTATTTAAATTAGATTTCCAGCTGAGTAACTTTCATTTGCTTAAAATAAATAATTTTAACCGTAGTAGCATAGCTTCTGCTAGCAAATTTAATATCAACTTATTATATTCATTTATCTTATATTTTAGTTTAATTATTATGTATGACTTCACTGCCAAAAGTAAAAATTCAATTTTTATTATTATTAAAGCTACGTTTTTTATGATATTTATTAAATATTTAAATTATTTATTTCTCCCATAAAACATGAATTTTCAACCAGATGAAGTTTTATTTCCTTGACGATGAAACAATCATTTTTAATAAACCTTATGAAATGATGAATAAGAAGAGTAGATTTTGCCCTCAGGAATGACATTTATGCGTGACAGTTATTAATTGGTAGAGAAGGCATCGTAATTTATTAATAAAAGGTGAATAAATTAATTAAACTATGTTAGGTTGAACATTAATTAATATATGAAATTAATTGACTACATATATCAAGTTGGAAGTCATGGATTCTTTCAGACTTATTAGTTTATAAATTTTGATTCATTTGCTTGAGTTTAGTAAAATACAAATTACTTTTCAATGTCACCAAAGTTTACATTTAAGATATATTGTTCGAAAGAAAACATTGTTTAAGAATTTATTTTATTTTATAAAAAATATCTGATTATACATTTTTAATAAATATATGATGCTTTTAATAGTTTATAAGAATTAAAAGCAATTTCATTAGAATTAAAAATGCTTCCTGAAATTATATTTTTTACGATTTTTATGTCTTATTAGTAGTATGTAAATGAAACTCTTCAGAAATTTATATTTAAAAGAAAATATATATACGAAAAATTAAATCAAACTATATACGTGTATGATATTAAGATAATGTTAGATATATATGTTTTATATATTGATACTAAAAATTCAAATTTTTTTCTTAATTTAATCAAATTGTATCTATCAAAAATAAGTTAAAGTTTATAAAATTTGTAAATTTAAACAGTGTTATGCTATATGACTTACATAAAAACTACCAGTTCTCATTTATGACAAAATCTCAGGTATATTTTACTATATATTGTATTAAATAAAGGGTAAGAATCAATTTGAAGAGATATAAAATAAAGTGTTTTAAAAAATGTGGTAGCACACAAGATTTCAGAATAATTATATACTATGTTTAAAATTTAATTTCAGAATCGTTTGCTGGACAAAAACTATTATCATAATTCTATTTGTTACGATTCTGTAATGACTGATTTAAAAGTATCAATGATTTTTTATCTTTATTAAATGATAACATATTTCAACTTTTAAAATATTCATGTAAAAGTTGTAGAAATAAAACTTACATTCGCAGATATAAATAACTAATTAATTTAATATATTTATCAAAATGCATAAGAAATTGATAGTTATAGCTTTTCATGATCAGAAAACAATAATCAAATATAAATCATGATCATATAATAATCATTATCATAAAACACAATTATGGCCTTTTCAATGGCTCTTAATGAATAGAACCATAGCAAATATACAGCCAAATTTTTAATTAATATGAAAGTAGCAGCTGATATTTTTATGTTATTCCCGTTTTTGTGAGAAAACTATTCCACTTCAACAATTTGGTAATATATTAATTTTTTTTAAAAAAAAAATACAATGAATACGAAATGTGTACTTTTTAAAATATGTTATGTAATTTAAAATACTTTTCAAAGTATCAATCGAATTCAACAAATATTAAAAAAAAGTTTTATCGCAAGTATTTATAATTCATAATCATTATATTAAATGTAAAAAAACCATTCAAATCCTTGGTTTCATACATATTTTCTATAGATTAAAATGAAATACTTTTTAATTATAATTTATACATTATTGTTTTCTGTTTATAATTTTTAACAAAAAATAATTACTGTTCACTTTTTATAGAATTATTCACCACATAAATTATGTAGATTCTATGAAAGAAATACTAAAATTAAATCAAATAATAAAGTAGAATTTATAAATGAAAGAAAAATTCAAATATTATTCATAAAATTTAATCATTTTATTCATAATTTTAGTATTTTAGATATTTTTATTTCACTAGGAATTATGTAGTTAGAACTTTTTTGTTTGAATTTCCATTATCTGTGATAAACGTAACAGAAAACTTTTATATTTGTTTTCAATGTGATGTATTGTTATATTTTTTATAATAAAATAATTTTATAACAAAAATTAATTTCAAAATTAACAATTTTAACTAGTTATCAAATAAGACTCCATTATTCATAAAATGAGAATTATTTTTAAAAAGTGTTAACAACATTCAAAGATTTAATACAGAGTAATATTCTTAAAACTTTAAGTATTTTTAGGCAGTAAGTTTCTCATAACTTTATTTAATTTATGGTTTACATTAAAAGTTGATCGTTTTCTTAGGAAATAAAATTTTAGAAATAACTTTACTATAATATATAGGTATCGTTAAAGCATCCATGGATTATAATTTCTTCAGAAGTTAAAACAATTAGATTGCATAAAACATGAATTTTCACTTCACATCTTGTAAGTGAAAGCATTTAATATATAAAAGAATCATTAGTAGTTCTTGAAAACGAAAATGTAATTAATGGAATTCTGAATTTTTCATTATTTTTAAAGTTCATTACTTTTATTTACTTAATGACTTATAGGGAGATATTTATTGAATAAAACCTGGAATATTTTAATATAAATTTACACAAAATTACTGAAATAAAACAGTTAATGTAAATGAAATTCAAATATCATATTTCATCTTTGTTTTTGTAGTGATTGTATAATTTATAGGTATTTCTAATGATTTATTTATAAAATATATGCAAGAACTTATATTACAAAATTACTGCTACTTCTTTACAAATTAAATATCTTAGAAATATTGTTAATATTTAAAACATTATTTTGACAGAAATTTTTAACTTTGCAAATATTTTTCTATCCTTCTTATAAACAGTAAGTTTCGACAAGAGTAAGTTTACAACAAGTTTTTATTACACTACAACTCTTTTTTAAAATTTTAACAGTTTATTCGGTATTTTTAAATTATATCCCCACTTATGATTTTTAAGAAATAGCAGGTTTCTTACAAAGATATGATGATTTTAATTTCATATTAATTTTATTTCAAATTAAATATATTCCAATAATTTTTTTTTTGTAAAAAAACTCAATTAAGAGTGATATACAAAGCTAGAGCAAGATTGCAGCCTGTTGCAAAAGATGACTTGATGATAATTTTGTCCGTTAAAAGGAACATTACAACCGCAATTCACCAAGGGTTAAAACTAGCTAAATACAAGCAAATTAAATTTTTTGTCATCGAATAAAGTACTTTTATATTTAAGAAAAAACACGTTTGAATAGACGGCAATATCTAGATGGCCCTCTGTTACATATTGCACTTTAGAATTTGTTTCGATTGTGAGAGGAAGTTCTCCCAACCTTTCGATGGAACTATAAGTTCCTTTAGATTTTTCGAATATAAATGATTGTTTTGAATTTTTGTGTAACTTTTTCAATGCATATACCTTTTGTATTTATAAAAATTATTTTGTCATCGAATATATAATATATAATATCTTATAATATATAAACTGTTGTTTACTTTCCTAGATCGTGTTTTGAGTACACGCTTTCAAATTTAGATATTTATTTAGATTATTTTATAAATATTTTCATAGTGTTTGGCCGGGAACTGATCGTACATTATTTTTGGTAGACAAGATAAATTATTTGATCCGAAGTTTGAATTTGTAAATCTATATCGTTGGATTAGTTAAAAAATAGATAATTACATTTTGGACCACCTATGTAATTTGCGTACACAGCCAAGGTAGGATTTATATTTAATATGCCAGATTGATTGAAATTAAAAGTGAAATTTCAAAGGACAAAGAAAACGGATCCTGTGTGTGGAGTGCAGTTACTAAATTAGCAAATTAAATAGAAAATTTAATGAAAAAAATAATTTGATTTGTTAGAAGAATGTGTAAATTAACTTACTCATAAAAGCAAAACATTAAAATAAATAGATAGGCAAGTTGAAAATTTATCCAAAATAGAAGAGTTCTAAGCTTATTTGCTCACTATTCATGGCAATGCTGATAAAATATTGCTAGTTATTATCTATTGACAAAAAATATAAAAGCAAAGCAAGATTTTAAACGTAAACTTCTAGAAACACAGAACTTTAATTCAAATCAAAACTCTTATTACGAAAATAAGCAAGTGAAACTCATTAAGTTGAAGATTAAAAAATTCTTCGGCAATATTGTACATTTTACTAGTTTCTAGAATACATTCAAAGTTACCATTGATGGCAATAATTAACAAAAATTGATAAGTCCAAATATTTAAAAGCATAGTAAGATGGACCGGACCAACGTTGAATGTCATTGAATATTTGGAAATATCGAATGATAATTATGATTCGGCTATGAAGATTTTTAAAGAAAAATTTGGTCATAAGAGGGCCTAGTAATAAATCACATAAACAAACTGTTAAATACCTCCCAAATATAAATATAGAATGATATGAAATTAAAAAAGAATGCATGATGTATATGTGAAATCTAAATTAATGTGTGAAGTTTACATGGTTTAAGAAATGAATCTATATCTCATAGTTTAATGCTTATTGATACTATATTAAAGCATTTATCAAGTGATTTAACGTTATAATATAACAGACAAAACATGAAACATTATTTCGTTCCTAATATTCATAAACTGCTAAATTTTATCGAATTCGAAATAAAAAGCAGCAAACACTTCCACATTAACAAACGCCACTTGAAAAACTGAAAGTCAGGTCGGCCCCATTCTTCTAGAAGAAAAATGAAGTTAGGATTTTCAATTTCTTCTCAAATAAAATTTTGCATATTTTGTCGCAAAAAATTCACTCCACGGACAACTATAACTTGATCATTTAAAAAAAAAAAGAAATTAATTAAAACTTTAGGTAGATGACGTTTATGAGTTGGTGTAAAGCATAGAATTAAAGATTGTAAATCAGAACTTATTTGCAACATTTGTGGAGGAAAATATCACCAGACTTTTGTCGTAAGTCGTCTAAAGGTAAATACGATGAGATTCGGGAATTAGAAGTCAATAATTTTTGTGGTTTCGCATAATGAAAGGAATAAAACATTATTGTAAACATGTTGTGTTAAAGTGAAATCAAAAGGTAATGAAATAATTTATTGTTAGATAGTGGCTCAATACGCACATTTATTTCTCAGAAATAGTTGAGAAATTAAATCTCGTGAAGAAAAATTATAAGTTTTTATTTTCGGAAGCAAAAGAGGCTATACGCAAAATTTATGATATAGCTTACGTGACATTTCAATACAGATTTTTTCCTAACTAAAAAATAGAAGCAGAAGCTTCAGTTACAGATGAAATATCAGGATTATATATACTACCCCTGAAGTAAAAATAGTAAATTAAAATCTATAATAAAAAAATTATATCCTTTCTGACTTTCCTTATTGTAATGAGCCTGTAACAATTTTGATAAAAACATTTTATTATTAGAACATTGTGATTGGTAAAATCAAGCATTTGAAAAATGTCTCGTACCTGTTGAAAGTATTTTTGTTGCTGCCTGCAAGACCAAAAAATTAATAATTCCACTTCTCATATATTTAATGCAAAGATAAGGTAAAATTCAATTTCGGAACAAATAAAAAAATTTGGGATTTAGAAAATTCTGGCTTAGTTGATAAAAATAAATCTTTCAAAAATATAGTTTGATCCGATTTTGAGTCAAATATTTAATATGGAAATCAAAGATACTTTGTTCGATTTCTCTGGAAACTAGATAAGCAAAATTTATATAATAATAGAGAAATTTCTGAAGCAAGATTTGACTTTTTAAGAAGTTAATCATTAAAAATTACCAAACTATTTGAAGAATACAGTTAATCAATAGGTAATTACAGTAGACATGGGACTATTGAGTTAGTGTTCAATCCGAATGCAACTGAAAACATTACGTTTTATCTACTATATAGAAAAATCATTTGGGATGATCGTACAACCAGTAGATTACGTTTACTCTTTGTTGCTTCTGCTAAGTCATCGATATATCTTTCCTTGAGTGACTGTTTGCATGTTTGTCCAAATCTTTATTCAGAAATTTGTCATATTCTTTTGAGATTTAGACTTAAGCCCATAGATATTACTACTGACATGAGACAAGCGGTTTTAAATATTTTAGTCCACGAAGAAAATAGAGACGTTGCATGATTTCTCTTTACCAAAGCCTTAATGGACGATTCTAAACCACCTATACAGTACAAATTCATTGGAGTTTTGCTTGGTATAAATAGTAGCCCTTCCTCATTGGCAGTGACATAGACGATACAACCAGATGAGACTGTAGAACAAGCGCTGTTGTTGTTGTTTCAAACCTCCAATTGTTCCGCAATAGAACAGATCCATGATGCCTACACTAATTCTTAAAAAATCTAAAACGAGTAACTGTCTTAGATACATATCTTCTCGAGAAAGCCCCAAACAATCCAAAATGTGCTCCTCTGAAGAGGCCTGGTTAATATTGCACTAGGTGCAGATCGGGAATATTTTTACAAGCGTTATCCGTTACAACAGAATCTAAAGAAGTTTTCAGTCTAGCAAGTTTACAGTTACATAAATGGCGATCTAATTCTGAAGATTTACAAAAAGTATGGAAAGACAGCAATATTGCTTCAGTTGAGGATTCTTAAACAATAGAAGAAGAAAAACTTCCTTACAAAGTTTTGAGCATAACGTGAGATAATTGTAAAGACTTATTTTATTTTTTCGTACGGGGATTAATTGAGTTTCTTTCTAAGAGAATAGACACAAAGATATTTATGCTGCAAGTTTGGTGCAAGATGTTTGGTTAGCTGGTATAAAATGAGATGATGACCTGCCTATTCATTTAGTTTCACTTTGGAAAAGCTGGTGCAATGAAATCCTTCAACTGATGCATTTTTCTCTATTGCCTCGCTTTTATTTTGCGGAAATTCTAGTAGATAATTTCAAAAGTCTTAAACTACATCTTTTTTCCTCCCTCTAAATCCATAAAGCCTAACTGATTTATAAAGCATTTGGATCAGTTACGTCCAATATCACATAATCAACTAATCAAAACAATTTAAGTTGCTTAATCAGAGTAGCTCCGTTGAAAAATTTGACTTTGAAAGACAGGAACTTACAGTAGCATTGTTATCGCCGAACTTAATAAAACTTTTAAGTCTCTGATCATTGGATATATCATGTTATTAATGTACATATTAATAAATAGTTTGGAAAAGCCTATTAGAACAGTCAGCATGGTGGGAAGGGTTCTTTGAATGACTAGTGAAATCTCTGAATAACGTTTGACTCTCTTTACTGAAGTAGAAGCTATAATCAGCATGCGTCTTTGACTTATGTTTATTACGAAAACAATAAACAACAATCACTGAGAACTTTGTACTTTTTGAATTTCGATCATAAAAAAGCATTTATCCAATAACATTTGGAGAACTAATTGAAAATAGATTAACTATATTATTGTTATTGAAAAGAAATATCATACTTTTGCTTATGAAACAATTGTGGTTTAAATAGAAACAAAAGTACCTCCTGGACCTGAAAAGTGCTAATTCCCTGAAAAATCCTCATCGTATAAAATGAACTTATAGTAAAGGATATTGTGCTTAGTGAAGACAACATCAAGAATAAGTTATTTTGGAAGTTTGATAAAATAGATAAAACTTATTACCGGCGAGATAGCAAAGTTCGTCCTTACGAGCTGAAAACTGCTAACGTACTGTTAAAAAGAACCACACAGCTTCGCTACTCATTGGAACTATAAAAGCATTGAACATTTCTTGAACTTTTTTGGAACATCAAGTTTATTTTATTTCTTCTTTATTTCAACAAATTTTATTTCTAAAATAACTATAAAACTTTTGAACTATAAATATTTCTTACAATTTTGGAGACTTTAATACAAAACTTTACTTTTCAATGTTATAAAAATTGAGATTGTTTAATCTGCCTAATGAATGCTAAATGAATAATTAATAATGTTTCAATAAAATTCAAATGTTTTTGTGTGTTTTTTTTAATTTATTTATGTCGTTATTTATGTGAAAGTACTTTTTGTTTAAATTTTGATAATTGATATTTTCAATAATTGCTATTTGTTTATTTGTGTTAGCCCCATATTTAAAATTTTAACAAGTGAACTCTATAAAGAGTTCAGGTTGGGAGTGTGAAGAAAAAAGTTTAAATGGAATACGAATTCACATTTTATTGTGTATGATTTCATCGCACTTTATATTTTGTTTTATCGCACAAAATAATGCACTTTTTGCATTTTAGATATTCTTAAGATTATTTTATATTTTCAATATTCTACGTGTGCAGCCGATCATGAAGAGTATTGTTAAGCAGGCTTTGCCAGTAAAAACACTGGTGTTTAGATAGGGTTTGTCAGTAAATGATAGTTATTTAATTTATGAAATGTTTGCATTATTTTCTAACAGTTTAATAAATAAAAACTTTTTCAAACAATACACGATGCAAATAGAATATTAGTGACAGTAATCTATTATAATTTCTTTCCTGTTGGAGCTATTATAATACGGAAATGTAATGGAAAAATATCATTTATTTTAATTGATATGAACACAAAACCAAAATTAATAATCTGACACCAATCATTAAAACATCTCACCTTTTAAAATTATGAAAAAAAATTTCTAAAGATTATTTTTAAAGTAATATTAATCCTTTAAATAAAGCAGGTAAAAATATAAAAATGAATATTCTGTTATGTAGAGCGTAGATATAAATAGGATATAGGTGTAACAAAAATCAATAGAGGATCAAACTAATTATATGATAATGTGAAATGAAAAACTATGTAGTATAATTGCAATGAGATAAAAATACAAAATTATTTTTTCAAGAAAATGTTTTATTTATGCAAATATTAAAAAGACTTGCTGTTAGAAACTCTAAATACTACGTACAATTCCCTAAAACAGCTAAAATAAGAGAACCATTATTTTACATGGATGTTACGAAATAAACTATGAGACATTGAAGTAAGTAAAATAAAAATCTCATACTACGACAACAACAATATGCATTCGTGAAACTAATTTTTAAGAAATATTTGACTGGAATACGCACTTGCTTTTCTAAAAATTAAAAATTAATTACATGGAAATTTGAAATAACATTTGTGGTAAACATTAAAACAGAAATGTATTGTTTATATAAGCTCATAGTTTTGATTTTCGTTTTAAATATTTTATTCAAATGCCGTTTTTACTTCATTAAAATTTGCCTTTACGTAAATAACATAAATGGTTCACATTAATGAACAATAATAGAAAATTATCTTCTTCTTCTGCTTTCTTATCCCCTGGTTTGAATCAGACCAGGTATCTGACATCCTTCGTATAGTGTCATGAACATGAAAGGGAAAGGGGGACGGCTTCTGAGTACACTGAGTACCTAAAACAAAGGCAGAAGTCCGACTTTGCTCGTTCACCTGTCTAGCATTAACTGGATAAAGTGGAATGGCCTTCACGTCTTGGTTGGCCTTACCAGGAGTATACACTCCTGACGTACTTCACCCATTCCATCCACGGTCACCCCATCACCACGGTGAGGCTGTTAGACAGGACTTTGAGGGGGCCCTGTCTATCTATTGCTTATATATATATATATCCAGATTTTTTTCGTTTCAAAAAACCTAGGGTCTTAGGATCTAACAATTCCTTATTGTTTCAGTCGATAACGAGGAATTACGTTTCCATTCAATACAGCATATATTATGTGACTTAAAATCTTTCAAGAGTACATTTAGATTTTTAATGTATAGTATAAACTGTAAAAGTTATCAAAATAAGCTATGAATAAAGATCATAAGAAATGTGTCTTACAATTACTTTTCAAAGAATTGTTCTGAATTCTTGTTTCTAACTTTGGTAAATTAATGTTTTTATACGCACACTACTTTATTTGTGCTAACAAAATATCGATTAAATTGGAACAGAAGAACAAAATGCATATGGAGTAGGAGGAAATCTTAATTTATCTGGAAACGAGAACTTAGAATTAACAACTGTTAAAATAAATATATCACGATGTGAAAACCAACTTGTCATATCCTGGCATCATACAGATTGTTGTAACAATTAATTTATGTTGTTGTTGCTGTTCTCATATGCCAGCTAGACTGGTAAATTGGGGTGCGCTGCTCCACCGTATTTGGTGTGGAGTCCGAATTTTTCAGTACACACATATGCCATAGGCACCCGTTTATAGGGTAGGCAACCATTCACACCTCATTCACACACAAGGAAAGGACAAAGACAGGATAGAGAGAGAGAAAATGCATCCGCGTCTAACCGGAATTCGAACCCAAGGCCTCCCTATCCGTAGTCAGGCACGCTGACCACTAGACAAGTTGGCTGGCAGTTAATTTATGTAAGAAGTGTTAAATCATTAGTATTAAAGACAAATACATATATTACACATTTCTTACATTAAAAACTTTTTTTTCAATTTTTCTCAGCTGTCAATGTTTAACTATTCCAAAATTTGTTTTAAAAACTATTGAAGTTTCCAGAGTAGTCATTAAAAAATTGGTACGTTTTCTCAGTTTTCTCGCATAGGATTTTAGTTGTGAAATTGTATGACTTTTATATATTTTACTTCTTGTGAATATTTGAAAAATAATTGTAATAACTTCATATTGATTTTATCATATTTACAACTGACATAATGATTTGAAAAATTAAAGTGTACTTTAACCACACGTTGGAACACGCTGAATTCTCTAATGTGATATATTGAAAAATGTAATCATAAGAAGTAATTACTAGTTTCTTTCTTTTATCGGAGCATATATACATACATACTTATATTCATATAGTTTATATATATATATATATATATATATATATATATATATATATATATATATATATATATATATATATATATATATATATATGTGTGTGTGTGTGTGTGTGTGTGTGTATGTGTACGTGTATGCGTGTGTGTGTGTGTATGTGTGCGTGTATGTGTGTGTGTATATGTGTGAGTGTGTGTGTATGTGTGTGTGTGTGTATGTGTGTGTGTGTGTAGATATATACTTATTAATACAATGTTTTCAAAAACTTGAAAATTATTCTTCAACAATGATTATTTTCAATGGAGAGCTTAAAATTATCCCATTTTCTAATTTGGTCATTAATTGCTCAAATATACTTTATAAATTATTTATATTTATGTACCTTAAGATAACTGTAAGTAGGCTTGATAAGTTGGGAATGTGAAAATAGTTTTTACTGATGAAATATTCATTAATGACGTTAGAATTTTTGAGAAGAATGTTATAGTAGAAAATAGAGAATGAAAACATAGATTGCGTGATTTTTTACATTAGAACTAAAATAAAAATAGCAATTTATTGGAAAATAATCTAAGACATTATGTTATTTTTGTGCATTTGATATTGAATTTATATCATAATTATTTAGAAAGATGTTTATTTTGATGGCTTTTACAGCAATTATTGATTGCAAATATAAACTTTAAATAACTTTCAACGAAAGATGAAATTTAATGCTTTGAGGCGTTTCTAAATAATACATTTTTAAATTGGAAAGTAACAGTTCTTTAGTTTTAATTTTTCATTCTGTGTTATATCCAGTTTAAAAAGTATTTATATTTACATAAAATCATTTAATAATTAATTAATTTAATTTGCAATCAAAATTATCTGAGATGTTTAATCATGCAATTTATATTTTTTATATTCTTCATTTATTTAAATTTTTAATTGTGATTAAAACATAAAAATGTGCGCCTTTATATGCTACTACCATACTGGTTTATTACTATTAAGCAGTTTAGTTTTTTAATTAATTTTGTCATTACTATAATCCAAATGAACTGTTTCAAATCACAAATAAAGATCTAATTGTCTTACATAAATAATATAATTATCTGATCTATTATAAAATTTTCTGAAAATATTCGCTCATTGAAAAAATAAAGAAATATTTAGGAAATTAAGAATTCAAACAAGTAATTTCTATTGTTGTGGAAAAAATTTTCTAGTGCTTCGAAATATTTTACATTTGAATTTTGAAGTTATCTTCAATCTAATAAGTACTTATCCTTTTTTAACTGCACTTCCGCTGAGAAAGTGAATCTTGTAGAAATTTTTCTGAAGGTTATAAGTGCAGTTCTAATATAATTTTATTTCTTTCGTAGCACCATGGAAAATTTATCCATAAATTATGAAGCCTCTCTGAAAAAATTACATAATGATTGCTGATTAAATCACTGTATTTAGAAAGGTGTTATTAAAAACTTAGCAAGTATTACTCAAAATGAAATACCTGTCTTCTTTTTAACAAATATTGCTCGGTCAAAATAATGGATTTGTTATTATAATTTCTTTAAGGTAGTTATTGCAATAATTTTGAAACTATTGAATTTATCTTTGTAATTTTATTCATTAGTAGGAAAAAATCTTTTATCTTAAATTGTACCATTCATATTAGAAATAAGAAGATTCAAACACGTAAACAATACATGAAACAGTTTAATTTTCAGAGTATTTACCATTTTATTGATAGTTTAAATCATAAAATATAGACCTTTGGATATTTAAAATGCTACTTAAAAGCTTTCCTGAGTAATAATGCTCAAAATGAAATCCAAAAAAATAGTCAAATTTCTCCGAATGCTTTATTACATTGTCCTAAACCTAATGATATTGAAATAGGGATCAAAAAGTATTATTAAAAATATCCTGTTTGTGTGTAAATCTATAAAAAAAGTCACTAAAAATGCTGCTGTTGTGCTTGCACGATTTCAATAACAGTATATTTAAAGATGTATTTGTAAAATTAAATAAGATATATCGTTTATAAAGCCTCATTGAGATTTCTTTGGATCATTACTTTAAATCAATCATTTTTTTGAAAATTACCTTTATATTTCTTAATAATTTAGTATTTTAATAAAATTTGGAATTACTTTTGTTAATTGTATAAAGTTTAAACTTATTATCATTAAAGTTAAGCATAGGAAATGATAATGAACGCAATAATAACGATGAATAAATCTCAACCTTTAAAGTAAAGTTTAAGCAATATGAAACTTTTATATATATATATATATATATATATATATATATATATATATATATATATATATATATATATATATATATATATATATATATATAAATATATATATATATATATATATATATATATATATATATATATATATATACAATAAACAAAAAAATGCAAATAAAATTTTCTGAAATTCTGTTGGATGAAGATTAACTGCGTCATTCTTTTAAGAAATATGCCATTACTTGTTGAAACAACCATAAAAAAGGATTTTCTGAAAACATTTTGGAAGCAACGTCTTCATCAGAAATTCAAACAACTATTTCCGTTAGCTTATAAGCAACTGAAAATATAGTCGATTTTGCAGACAAAAATTCTAAAATTAGAACTGATTAAAATTTGAAAAGATTTGTAAAACGATTCGGTTCTCAATTTCAAACCCCATATTAATAACGTGTTCCTACTATTACTCATTAAATCCATTGTTACAGGGAATGACTACGTCTTATCAGAAAATATGTGCTTACAAGCAGCAGTTCGGAAGACTTTCTTTCAAAGTATTGGCTAGACAATTCACTTGACAGTTTTCACTGAAAATTTAAGTTACGACGAAAGACACAGACAGTCCTAATATCAAGTCACCTATTTGTATAATACAAAATCACATTTAAATGTCTTATTCAGATTCAGAGTTCGATGTGAGGTACATGACTGTCCCAAAAGTTTGCTTAAAATTAAATTATCTTATGTATAACATTGTTCGTAACCGAAAATTAAAAGCATTTGATTTATGGATTCGTGGGGAAAATTTAATTAAATTCCCTTAGTTGTTACTTTAAAATTCTCAATTATTGGAGATTTCTTAAAATACTTTGGTCTGCTAATTGATGATGAAAAATTAATGATATTGAATTAATTTCTGGCAATATATGTTATTATAAATTAGTGTAAGGCCGTCGAACAGATCCAATGAAACTTACCACTCTTGAAAGGGAATCCTTAAAATCTATAGTGCTGCAGAAGAGTGTGAGTGTGCCATTTGAACCTCCTGATTTTTACAGCGATTAAAGAAGCAAAAACACAATAATCGTCAAAATCATACTTTTTAAAAAAAAAATTGCGAGAGGAATTTTATTATTTAGATCTTTAGTTTATAAGAATCTGATTTTATTAGAATTATTGCATTTATTGCAGCATTTTTGTGATCAAATGTTTATTCATTTCTATGATTTTTAATGGTAATAATTAAACTTTGGTTATAATCATTTTATAATTTTACCAAGTTATAATTAATACTTTTATATATATTAGCTTATTCATAGTTTAATAAATACCTGCTATAAATTCTTAAAATAAAGATGTTAAAATGTTATTATATTATGAAAAATGACTACATAAGTCTGAAACTAGTAGTTTTGCTTGGAAAAAATATTTTCGTAACTATTTATGATGAGAAAAAAATAATATATTTCTCTTTTTCTTTTAACCAAGACATTTAATGCTTCTTTAACCTTGTTAGGGATGAAATATTAGTTTTCGAGCTACTATAATAAGAATTTTTTTGACTTAATTCTTAATATGCACGCATTTTTAAAATCATTCAAAATATATTTCACCGTTTTTTCCTATGATTTTTTTTATGTAAGGCAAACATTATTCTGATTTTCATTTTTCTTTACTAACATTTTTATGAAAATGTTTGAAAAAATGCATAAAAATATTTTCCTATGAAATGCTTTAGCTTTTAAATCCCATCAGAAAAGATATGTATTTTTGAAGTTAGTCCGTTTTACAGTAAACAAAAGCTAAATCATCAAAAAATGTTATTATTCCCTAATATTTTTATAGTGGAGTTATAAGAATTTAATTCATAGAAAGGTTCTTTTAATTTCTACAAAAAAACTAAACTAAATATATATAAAGTGAACTGATGCAATTAGAAAATACAGGATAAGATATTTTATACTTTGCTTTATATTTATTGCTTATTATTTGAAAACTTTGCTTTATATTTTTCAGGAAAATTATTTAATTTACAAATTTTTTTGTTCTTCAAAAATTTAAAGAATATGATTCACGTCAAAATAAATTGAAGTCATAAAGTAGTCAATTTTAACTGAAATATTTTAATATACTAAAAATGTACATTGAAATTGCAAATTGCAATTTAATCTGAATGAAAAACGTATTAACTCAAATGTTTTATGATGTAATAGAAAGATATATAATAAGCAAAGTATATATTATTAGAGACAAGTAAAACATTATTTGATGTGCTTAAGATTTAAGCTTTTGAGCAGGATTTTCTTAAAATAAGTAATATTTTTTAATAAAAAATGAATCATTAAAGTAATTTATAGTTATTTTACAGATACTCATTACTTTTTTTATTTTACACATTTATTTTCTTCAATTTTTAAAATATTGTTGTTATTCTTTGGAGTTTTTAATTAAATGTGTAATAAAGTTCGACACAGGCACAAAATTAAAAAAATATTCAATTTAAATGCAAAAGGAAAATCGTTTTAGAAAAATTAATTAGCCAAATTAATCAAAATCTTTTTCTTTATAGGATATGGTATAAATACTATTAAATTAACATTTTTCAAACAAATTTATCGCATTCATATTAAAATAATTAAAATTCAGTATAATTCATTTATTAGCATGTAAAAAAGGCATTTTGCTCATTATTTTGATTATTGTTCTCAATTATAATAGGACCTAAGTTCAGTGTTTTTGGAATTTTTTGACTCAATTTTATGTAAAAATTAAAAATATCTTCAAAGGTTGTAATCTGATGTGACAAATATGAAGGGAAAATACATATCTAGAAATGGATTTTTCAGTTATTTGTTCTATTACATTTTCATCAATAAGAATAAAATATTATTTTGACTACTTTTCAATCATTTCTATCGTGTCAAACAATGTAAATATTAAAAGTTAATATCCGAATGCATTTTATAATCTTCTTAATATTAATACATTATTTTTAAATAACATTGAATAAATATCTTGAAGCCTATTTTTATTTCAATGGTAAGTATATGCATCAGTTAATATAATTTAATTTTCTTAATACTTATAAAATTAAATTAATATTTTAATAACTTGACATTGCTAAGGAAATTAACAATAATTTTTCTATAGAAATTTCTCTCTGTGTATTTTATGACATAATATCATAGTACTGTTCTGACGCTGAATTAAATTTCCACCGTGAATTTATTTCACAACATATTAGCAATCAATTTTTTTATTATCATCTATGATTGCACATAACATAGCATTAATTTACAGGAACATTTTTGTAATAAGAATACCACCATTACATTCTCAATATGGCTGTTCTGAATCACTTTCGAATTCAGCCGAACAGCCAACTATTATATTTTTTTTTTAAAAAAAAATCTAGTGTTCTTCTCCGCAGCACCATCTCAAGTCGTGGAAATCATCACAGACTTATTCCCTCCCCACTTGGAGGAAACTTTTCATGGAATAAAAAGTTGTGTATTTTTGATTCAAGTCAGGAAAACCAAATAGTAGTTCATGAATGTTCAGTAATGTCTAGAAATACATATATTTATAAACGTACTAGTTCTATATCTAAGTAGTATCTTACGCTAAATAATGCACTCATCTCATCCCTAATTAATACACTTTAAAAAAACACATAAATAAAATAAATAAAAAGAATATTTACAAATTTTATTAAGATGCATGAAAATATATAACAAAAGGTACCTTTCAATTATATATTTAAGTTTAATTTTTCAAATTTTTAAGGGACACGACTCAAACTATCAGCATTCTGATGTTGTTTTCCTTTACGATGAACTATTTCGTAGTTAAAGGACTGTAAAATCAAGGCCCATCGTAAAAGTCTAGGATTAGTTACGGTCTTCTTTTCCAAAAAACACTAGAGGATTGTGATCTGTTTGTATTATAAAACTTTGGTGACTATCCAAGTAATATTTTAATTTTTGCACAGCAAAAACTATAGCGGCACATTGTTTCTCGGTAGTGCTATATTTTTGTGCCGTAGGGGAAAATTTCTCACTTAAATACATAATAGGATGTTCTTCGTTTCCAATCACTTGCAACATCACAACTCCAATTCAAATATTTAAAGTTTAACAGTAAATAATAAATTGTCTTGTAAAATCAAGGCTGTACAAAACGGGTTTATTAGAAAGTTTTTCTTTAGATTCATCGAAGGCACTTTGGCAAGAGCTATTCCAATCGATAGTTGATTTTCTATTCTTGCCCTTTAACAGGTTGGTTAGAGGATCTGCTATTACAGAAAAGTTAAAAATGTATCTTCGATAATAACCAGCTAACTCTAAAAAGGCACTGACTTGAGTTTTATTTACAGGAATAGGAAAGATCTTTGATAGCTTGAACTTTCAATTCGCCAGGCGTTCTTAGCCTCTGTCCTACCAAATATCTGAGGTATTTCGCGCAATCTTGGGCAAATTGGCACTTCAATGGTTTCATGTGCAACTTCGCCACATTTAGCTTAATAAAAATGTCCTCTAGATTTAAATGATCATTTCAGTGTTGGGAAAATATAGCAACATCATCCAAATAAGGGATTGCATATTCTTCACATCCTTTTAATATACTATCCATAAGTCGACTGAAATCATATGGTGCATTTTTCAATCCAAATGGAAGGCGCAAATGTCTGTATGTTCCAAAACTAGTCACGAACGCTGCATATCTTTGTGCTTCTTTACTCAAAGATATCTTCCAGTAACCTCTGGTTAAATCCAGAACTGCAATGTATTTACCAATAGATACTTTTTCTATCAACTCTTCTACATTAGGCGGTTGGGGAAAATTTTGTTCTGGTTATTTTGTTTTGTCTTCGATAATCGATGCAATCTTTCCAGGAGCTTCTACCAAGATAAGAGGAGATGTAAAATCAGATTCTCCTGGTTCAATCACTTTTAGTTTCAGCATTTTTTTATATTTCGGCTTTCAAAACTGTCTCTGTGAAAGTCTATAAGGTTTGACACTGATAGGTCTGTCAGAATCTAGTTCAATGTCATGTTCAGTGACATCGGTACAACTAGGCTCATTTGAAAATATGTTAAAGTATTTTGTACTCAGTTCAAAAAGTTCACCAATTTGAATTTCAGATAATCGCATAATTAATTATATTGGCTGCCACACTTCCTTTAAATCAGAATCTGGGGATTGTAATTCAAGCGTAGGAGTTTCATCGTCCTCTTTTTTATTGTTTTCCTCCAAAGACATCAAATTAACATTTTCTTCTCTCATAAAATACGGCTTTAGCATATTCACATTGTAAACTTGGCTTTTGTCACTGTTCGGAAAATGAACAACGTAATTTGTATCAGAAAGTTGTTTAATGATTTTCCCTGGACCACCCAATTCACAGACAGTTTATTTGGTTTTGATGGAGCCACAACAAGAACTAGATCGTCAATTTTAAATTGTCGCTTTTCAGCGTTTCTATCATACTGCAATTTATGTCTTTTTTTTCTTTTCTTTTCTTTCTTTCTTCTTTTTTTTTGCATATTTTCTACTGCAAGGTCATGACAATGCTTTATATAATTAATGAGTTCAAAAATATATGAAACAGCATCATTTTCTTCTTCAGTTTGCTCTGTTAAGTTCTCATATAATAGCAACATTGGAGTCCTCATGTTCCGGCCATGAACAAGCTCAGCTGGGCTGTATCCCGTTCAATCGTGCGTCACTGTTCTCAACGAAAAGAATGCATGTGGTAAAACTTTCTCCTAATCTTCTCCAGATTCTATACAAAGCACTCGAAGTATTCGCTTCAAAGTTCGATGCATCCTTTCCACCGGATTGCTTTGAGGATGTCGTACAGAACTTCTCACAACTCGCACTCCAAATTTGTCCAAATATTCTGAGGTAAGTACACTCACAAAAGACGTCCCTTGATCAATTTGTAGTTCTCTAGGAAAACCAAGACGACTGAAAATCTGTAGTAGTGCATTCACAATAGTATTAGAACATAAATTCGGAGTGGGAATAGCATCTGGATATTTTGATGACATGAATATCACAGGTATTATATACTTGTTCCTTAAAGTGCTGACAGGCAACGATCCACAAGCGTCAACGTTCATCTCAGTAAATATTTCAGAAATAACAGGAATGATTTTCAGTGGTGTCTTTTTCTTATCTCGAGGTTTTCCAATTCGTTGATATTGGTCACAAGATTGGACGAAATTTTTGAACGTTATTATAACAATTTGCCCAGTAGAAAGTCTTAAAAAGAGCATCTTTAGTTTTACTTACGCCTAATTGGGCAGCGATATCTTCGTGACAAAACATTTTTAGTTGCTCACGAAATTTTTCTGGAACAACCAGCAATTTTCTTTCTGTTCCATTTCTATCTTTTTTCTTATACGAAAGCATACTATTTTCTAATAAATACTTGTTCCATTTTAAAGTAGACTTTAGTGCTTCTGCAATAAGTGGTTTTAATTCTTCACTGTTTTGTTGCTCTTTGATGAAATTTTTATGAGATTTTTCACTATTGATTTTTCAACCAAAGGTATGGTTTCTTCGACGTTATCTTCAGACATACGTTTGCTTAAATATTCTTGCGTTAGATCGCCGGATTGATGTTTTTCCTTTTCTTTCTGCTCAGAAAGTTTCTTTTGGGCTTTTGTTTGTACAGAATTCCTCATGTACACTTGAATATCATTTTTGGTTTTGGAATCTTCAAATAATATAGCTGTTTTATTTCCCAGCAAATATCTACCTTGATCTAATGAATCTCTGATAACAGCAGCTTTAGTCATTATGTGTCCCATTTCACAGTCAAGTTCAACTTCTACAAGAAGTAAGCGAGTCAAAGTCTCTGCCAATGGCGTCCTCAACTTTCCTCCTTTGACTGCTCCACAGCCATCAGATCTTTGAGTTACTGAAAGGTCTCAATCTTTACTTCAGAAATCCATTCTGTGAAATAACTAAGAAGATTTTGGGCATAGTTCATCCAAGATTTGTCCGAAGACTTGTGATGACGGTAGAAACATTGCTTCAATTTTTCACTATTCAACTTATATCTTTTTAAGATCAGACTTTTGACAAAATCATAATTGCTAGCATCACTCTAGCTAACATATTAGATAATTCAATTGGTAAAACTGCTATCAGGTATGCAACCCAATCTTTCTTCGGCACTTGAGCTGTTTCAGCTCATCTTTTGAAATTTATTAAATATAGATTCATTTCGTCAGGGTTTTCATCATATTTTGGGATAACGTGTGTTAGCAGAATTTTAGGACTAAACTCTATTCTGGCCTCCGATTCAGCTTTCTGACTAGATTCTCTTAGTGACAATTCTAACCTTTTCATTTCTGGTTCATGTTGTCGAGTACGTACTTCTCTTCCTTTTTCTTCTAGTTTGTTTTTCTTCTTCTATTCGTTTCTATCTTCAATAATTCTATCTAAGATTACTTTTATTTCTTCCTCATTGTAAATATCACTATTTAAAATTAAAGTTTTAATTTCTGGAATTTTATTTGAGGCATTTGCTTCCAGTACTAGCTCTTCACAGATCTCCAAAAATTCAGTTTTCCTAGTTTTAGCTAAATGGGCCATTTTTAGAATTAGGTGAACAAAATCAGAACGCTTTACTAAAGTATTAAAAAAAATAGAGCTAACAAATATGTAAGACTAGCTAACTGATTATTTTGAAAAAGTAAAAAAAAACAATGCAGAACTTTAGATAGAAATATTAATAATAAACCATACATTAAAAAATTATTTAGCAAATTTTCAAATAAAAATTCATATTCTAATTATTATGTACAAAAATATAATCTAGTATCAGATTTTTCTTAAGAATTTAAAACATATTATCAAGCAAGTTTAATAAAATAATGCATCATAATTTTTACCAAAATAGAAAACAATCAGTCACAAAAGCAATAAAAGTTATTTTCGTAATATATATATTTTTTTACCTTAACACACTTGATTTACTATCACTGGTTCATTAAAACACTATATTTAAATTCAATATATTATATCATCACAATAATAAATATTTATGAAACTCAATACATAGAAAAACCTTTTTTTATACTTTCAATGTCACAAATAAAAATAAATCGAAACACGCGCTCAGTTTTTTTTTTTTCTGTATCGAAACAAACACTTTAATCAACACAATTACAATACATTATATTCCTAAATTAAAACAAAATACACACTGAATGCAGGAAAGAAATGCTATCAATCATTCATAACTTAAATAAACTATATTCACACACACATAGTTCTAAAATCACATATAAAATAAATTTATTATCTAAATCCTAACAAAACTTTCTTCAAAATTCTAATCAAAAGTTCTATCGAAGCAAAACTTTACACTAAATTCTAATCAAAAGTTCTACAGAAACAAAACTTTATACTACATTCTAATCAAAAGTTCCATAGAAACAAAACTTTCTTCTACATTCTAATCAAAAGTTCTATAGAAACAAAATTTTATGCTTAATTCTAATCAAAAGTTCTATTGAAGCAAAACTTTATACTAAATTCTAATCAAAAGTTCTACAGAGACAAAACTTTATGCAACATTTTAATCAAAACCTCTATAGAAACAAAACTTCGTTCCAAATTTTAATCGAAAGTTCTATAGAAAAAATACTTTTTAATAAATTCTAATCAAAAGTTCTATAGAAACAAGACTTTTTAATAAATTCTAATCAAACGTTCTATAGAAACAAGACTTTTTAATAAATTCTAATCAAAAGTTCTATAGAAACAAAACTAATTATGCACTTATGTTGTGTCATAGAATATTAGCAGACAATTGTTAAGTAATTAAATATACTAAAAATCTTGATATTTATCTAATTTCTTTTATATTAAACAAATCTGATCCGAGCATAAAATATTCACAATATTTTATAAAAACATTTCAGAAAGAGAAACACACACACACACACATATATATATATATATACCTTATCATTTTCTTCCTAACATCAATAATTATTCAACACAATTTCAATTTCATAAAGGTTATTTAATAAACTAACAATCAATTATAACAAAATAATTAAATGTAAACGTTTACAGAAATACTCAATATTTTTTTAAGTAGGGATAAATGAGTGCCATACAAATAGTATCCTTAACACAAAATTTAATACAAAATATGAATTATGAATATATTTCTCTATTTTATTTTCCCAAATTTTATTACAAAAACTGAGATTAAATTAAAATACCAAGGCACTACCGATAGAAAAGGTACTCACCCCTATTTTCCATCTGTTTTATTGGTAATCCTACAAGATTTCTGTAAGAAATCACAAAACTCTGGATTTTTCTTAATCCGAAAAGCTGCCACCAATCTTCACGTCTGTTCTGACGCTGAATTAAATTTCCACCGTGAATTTATCACACAACATATTAGCAATCAATTTTTTATTATCATCTATGATTGCATATAGCATAATATTAATTTACAGGAATATTTTGTAATAGGAACACCACCATTACATTCCCAATATGGCCGTTCTAATTCCTTTTCGAATTCAGCCGAACGCCTGCTATTCTATTTTTTTAAAAAAAAAATCTCATATTGCTGTCTCCGCAGAGCCATCTCCAGTCGTCGAAATCATTACAATGCCAAGCTTAATGTATCTCAACCATTGTCATTCATGTTTGGTTATGTACCAAATAAAAAGACTCATTTTTATCTGTTAAGAGCTAATTTATATGCCTTAACAGGAAAAAAAATTAGCTTTATCTAATATGTTTTCTGCTATCAAATATGGTTGATGTCAGAAATATTACCTTTACTAAAGCATAAAAAATAAATAAATAAAAAAGACATGATAGACATAAAAACTGGGAAATTAAATTTTATATAATTGATAAAAATATTATGTAAAAGAACAAATTTAAATGTTACTGGTTGTTTTCTTAAACATCAATGTAAATTTAGCAGACATATTCTTTGATACAAAAATATATTATTACCAAATTATTAAAAGAATCCTTTTATATATTGGTTTCAAATTTATGTCGGAAATAATGTCTTAAGTTATTACAAAGAACATATAAAATTTTTCTTTAAAACTTTACTTTAACAGAAATGTAAATTTAAGAATGTAAATTTTCATAAATTTACATTTCTGATAAAGAAATATTTTTTTTAACAGAAATGTAATTTTAAGAAAATTTAACTTTGCACTTTAACAACAGGAAAATAAAATACAAATAAAATACTTTAAATGTGTATCCAAATGTTTTAAATGGGATTTCTTTTTAGACGAATAATTTAAGAAGAAATTTAAGTATGAATGTCTTTGAAAATTGAAATTTAAAATTTAAAACCAGAGTTAAATTTACGGTTATCTTTAATATTTTAAGTTATCTTTAAATAAAAAGGCTCAAAATATTATTTCCAATTAAATAATTTATGAAATCCTTAATATAAAAAGAAAAATACAAGATGTCTTTTTTAAAAAAATTATGCATACCACTAAAATATCTACATAAAAGAAAAATAATTTTAAATGAAGTGAAAAATAATTATAAGTACAGTAAAAAATGTACTTTTAATACTATATTACAGTATATATTTTAACTAAAAACATTCGTCCAGCATTAATATATAAAAAATTAATAAATGAGAAATTTTAAAGTAGAAATAGACATAAGGTAAGCATTTGTAGAATTTAAAGCTTCCAAGACGCTGTAAGAAATAAAAAAAAAATTACTTCTTATTAATTTAATTTATATATTATTCTTTCATAAAATTCATATCATCTCTCTCATAAATAAATCATTTTCATTACACATTTAATGTGTGTATTATTCTTTCCTAAATTGTATTGATAAGGTGAACCCCGCATTCATTCATACAATTATTATCATTATTAAATGTAAAATATCTGTTTGTACACATTTTTTCTGGAAGAAAATAATTAGCAAATATCCTAATAAAAAAATAATACAGTGATTTCATATTTGTATGAATATGAAAAAAGCAAATCTATACATTTTTCCCAAAATTAAATCAAATTATTAAATAAGCATTAACTATATAATATTATAAATATAATGGACAATAATGTTCATTTGTCTGACAGCAACCAGATCGAACATTATGCATCCGCTTACTTTAAACGAGCGGATTACCCTGATATTTGGATTACGAGAATAATTGCAAAATGTCTTCTTCTTATAAAAATTGTTTGATGAATTCCGTGAAAACAATCTAACATTTGATTAAATTGAATTAAAAAAGTAAAAATTACATTTTTCTTTTCTTATGTTCTATATGAAGTTTTGTACACATTTTACTGATATGGAAAAATTCTGAAATACATGATTAAAATGTGTATCATTTAGTTTTTTTATAAAAAAGACAAAACTTTCCTTCATATATTTTAAATTCTTCTGTACTTAAACATTATAGATTAAAATTAGAAAACTGAGATCATCGAAAACTGTTATATTTACGAATTCATATTCGTCATACGAATCAAAATATAATCTCAAAAAGTTAGCTTAAATATGCAAAATACGATGAAAAGAAATTTAAATGTTTCCATCATTTACTTTAAAAAATATATGAAAGAAATTCTTCTAATTTTTTAAAGTAAAATAGCAATGAAAAAAATTAGTCTTTTTTTTATATAGAATGAGAACAAATGATTATTGAAAATAGCTCTTTTTATTTTTTAGTATATTTCGAGAAAAAACCAATCTCAAATGAAAATTGAATTTTCCATCAAATATTCCCTTTTAACCGTTTTCTGCCATTCATTTGATATTTGAACGCTTCCGATTTAAAAAATAAAAGTTTTCAAAAGTTGAGCGATAGATTCCCACAGTAATAAATAATGCTCGCATTTCTTTCTTTTTTTTTTTCTTTAAACCAAATTTCAAAATCATTCCATGATAGAGAGCTCAGTTGAAAGTATATTTGAAAAGAAACTTTTTAAAATGTTATGGGAACTGATACAAAAACTTATTTAGTTTGAGCTAAGTTGTATTTTTAAAGATAGTTATATAATTCATTCGAAAAAAAAATGTTGCTATTTAAAGTATAAATTACATTGTGTTTGTAATGTGTATGAATAATAGGATATTGAAAGTTTTGAATTCAATAATGTATATTCAGGTCTAGAAAGGAAATATTTTAAGACCCAATAGATTCAATCAAAATTGGGGGATTTGGTTTGTTTGTTGCTCAACGGTCATTTTTTGCACGCGAAGGCTAATCACACCGGGACCTACGGTTTAAAATGGATTCCGAACCACTACAAACATCCATGCCCAAGGTGGGATTTGAACCAACGAACTGTTGAACCGAAGGCAAGAGCGCAAATCATTCGGCTGCCAGCTCAGCTTAAAATTGGGAGAATTCATGTTAAAAGTAGTAAGTATTTAGTTTTTTTCCTTAAATAAGCATTATTTGAAGATTTTGAAAAAAAATTAGGGAGACTTATCTGATAAAAAATTCCTATAAGTTACAAAACTGTGTTTGTTTATATATCATATTAATAAGAGGACAAATATAACTATTACAATCGAGCTTACAGTTTAAATTTAAAAGTCTTTAAATAAGCATTATAATTCAAATTCAAAGTAAAATCATCTTACAAGGAATTGAATTGCTCATTTGATGCTAACTACTAGATCAAATGACTGGTTAGAGCTATCCAATACTTTATTCATTATTAATCATATAATTTATCTCCAACTTAAAAATAAATTGTAAGATAAATAATAATTGATGTCTACTTAATTTATGTAACTTTATTTATCACTTACTGTAAAATATATCAGCATGTTGTGTTACATTACAAAAACAGTGTATAGAATAAAATAATATATTTAAATATCTAGATATTTACATTACAATTGTATTATTTTTTTTACCAAAAAATTGCTTTCATAAAAAAAATTATATGATATTTTGGGGAAACCAGTAATTCAATAACTGCTAGCTTTAATTACGTAGTACATTTCTCTAACAATTATTTTCACAAATGCTTATGAAACATTTTTAAAACTGAACAATGAAAATTCATTTTTTATTTGTCGGCGTTTTTATATGTTGATGATCACGTTGCCGTATTATAATGATACAAAACTTATATCATATTTATGAACAAGTGCAGAGTACACTTGAAGTTTTTGACTTGAATACTATTATTAAGTTAGTATAAACTTTCTTTATAGGCGTGACTTTTTATTAAGAAAAAAGAGAAGTAAATTACGTGCATGTGAATTTTTTTTACTAATTACAACTCGAAGCAATTAAAACCTGCTTTTTTTTCCTTTAATTACTCCAATGCACAGGTCTGGTGACACATGAATAGATCTTCTTAAAAATTAGAAAAAAAGTAAAGTACTCAAGTCTTTTTTTCATTTAAATACATGCACTTTAAAGAATTTTCGTTATTATTCCTGTTTAAGAAAAGAAGTTTGGTGATTAAGAATTATAAAATTAGTCTACATTTAGTTATTGTACTGTAGATTACTAAAGAAAAATTACTAGAATCCCTTAAACAACTATATTCTTTAATGATTAATTCTTTTGGGAGATTTTCATAACATTTCATGTTTCATTTACCCATTGCTTCAGGAATATTAAATTGTATTTCACATCGACATGACCCAAAGAATTAAGGGAGTGAACACAAAAGTAAGAAAAATCGCATGTCATCTATGCTGGAATATAAAATGTAACTCCCTTAATGAAACCCTATATATAAAAATATGCAAAAAAAATATAAAATTTTAAATTCTTTAGAAAAATTATTTTTATTTGCAAAGAGAATTCAAGGCAACAATTTGGTTGCAACAATGCGGAAAAATGATTCTAATTGAGGAAATATATTTAAGAGGACATGCTTTTTTTACCGTTGGATAGCTAAGACTGTAATATAAATATTCATGAAAATGTTTTGTATGAATTTATTGCAAGTATCATTAAGACATTCTGACTCATTGCTCATACATTAAAGATTACAGCATCTTTAATAATAGGAAATAAAAGATCTCTGAACAATAGGAAATAAAAGAATACATTGATCTAATATGAAGGTATCTACCAAGTGTCCAAAAATACAGAATAGTTCCAAATTACATTGTAGCCAAACTCTTTAACTTTTCTTTTCAACTTTAGTTATGATCTATACTAGGAGAGCTATGGGTATATTATGTCATATGTCATCATGTACAAGAAAAGTATTCACAAATTACTTCAGCATAAAGACTTCAATAGATCTTCGCATTCTATCAGTACTAGTTTAGGCCATCAAATTACCGATTCTGTTGTGCACATCCATATGTTACTTTATAATGAATCCATTCAACAGTATCTACTCACCTGGTGGTAAATTGGTTTTTCTGAAGAAATGTACGATTATTCAATGCTTCATTTTGACTCTGATAAAGAATCACACTCCTAAGAAATCAAGATATTGTAGCAAATTACTTGAAAACAATAATCTTATATGGAATCTCGATTTTCAACAGATCAACTTCGTTGATGCCCAAAGTGTTTTGCTCTCATCATAGAAAAACATAGATTTACATGCACCCAAACTGAGTCTACTTTGGATTTTTGGATTTAGTTTTTTTTGGAGTCCACTTTACAATGTTAAATAAAACTGCCATGTAGCTAAGTAATGCTGATTGTCCTGCATAGACGAATTTTTACAGGATATACAAATACTGTAACATAACTTATATGATTTTAAATGATCAATATTTGATACTAATTTGTTCTTCTGGTAAAGATCAGAACATTTCTTATTCAGAATAACTATTAAAAAATTTATATACACCTTTGAGGCTTCCATATTATGAATTTTGACTTGTGTATGTAGTTCGGCCTTCATGTAATACTAAGCTTAAAATATGAACGATTTATTTGTTTTTAACTACTATTACACACAATTTTATTATAATAATGATATTTTACAAATTTCAAAATTTTATAGTAGACTTTACAGATCAAAAACTATAGAATGTGTTTTTGGTTAAGACATTGGAGCTTTTACAAATTTATAAAGACAAATATTCCATCATTTGGGGTCTTTTTTTGTACTTTAATATAAGAAAACCATCTTATAAAAGATAAAATTCCAATTTAAATATTAAATTTACCGTCGAAGTATAATTAAAATTTATAACTATTATCACTATCAGATTATCAATGTGTACCATTTTGAGCATCATGTTCTGTACCAATGGATTAATACAATTACAAATAAGAACATAATTTTAGTTATTATAGTGTAAACACCATCGTAGACATAACACGCAAATATTTTGAAAATACAATTAAGTACAGTGAAGTGTCACGTATTATAAGATGATTCAAACTGTTAATAAATATAAGAGGTATGCGAAGATTCAGTGAACATTATTTTCATCTGAAGAGCTTATTAAAATATTATTATAAAATCATAATAAACTTTGAGTGTGTAATGTTTGTAATTAACATGTGTAGTGACATGAAACAAAACAAAAATAGTATCAAAAAATTTTCAACATTTTATAACATTATAATTTAGGAATTATAATCTTCCACAATGTTAAAATTTTAAAGCATTATCTTTCTTTGAGCTAATTATAAAATGTATTTTCATTCTATTCATTTTATTAATATTAGAATCATGCGTTTGGTGAAAACGAGTAAAACATTCTCAAACACAAAATAATAGTATATATTTAATGTATGTTTTTGTAACTATTTTTAATTTTCCATTAAAATTTATGCAAATTGTCCCCATGGTATAGTTTTAACAAAATGCCACAATAAAATAAATATTTATCCATTGCAGATATTTTTATTTTATAATAATAAATACAATCATCACAGAATAAAAATTTTGAGGGGTATACACAAGATTTTTACTGTGCCGGGAAAGACAGTTATGTGTATTATTCCAACAAGATATTGACTATAAACGGGCTATTTAAGAAAATAAATAATCTTTAAAATATTTTTCCTTAGTCTGTATTTGAAAAAAGGGGTCACTTGGGAAAGGCGTGTTTAAAGTTGGAACAAGGATGCTCTGTTGGTCTATAAAAGACCTGGTCAGATAATTTTGTTAAATAATATTACCAAGAATACATTTTAATGTTTTAATTACATCTTGTGTTGTAGAACAGTTACTGTTAATGTTTAAAAAGCAAATACTCGTAAAAAATTCTTACTATATAAATGTAATTTTTCGTAAGTATGTGGTGTATTTTTCGTAAGTATTCATTGCAGATATTTTCATCGCACTTACCACAATATATTCAAGATTTTTGTTACCGAAGTAAATGTATCATAGATTAATAATTTTTTTCTTAGAGACATAGATGTTACTCTTGATGAATATTGTTTAATTTGTTGTTCAACTAATTGTAGAGAAAGTGATTGATGCGATTTTCTGTTCTGAATATTATGGCCAAAATAAGTACCTTCAAAATTTTGCAACAACTATTTATTGTGTTTAGTACTTAGATCGATGGAGTACATCAAAACCTGTTGTATTCCAGCCAAGTAGTTTTTCATAATAATGTGTTACAATTTGTGAAATCTTCGAAGTGTAAAAAGCAATCCACGCTTTAGTTTCTACAATAAAAGTTTCTTGGGCATAACAGCATCTCTTAAAATTTTGAAGAATTTTGACATTCTATATTCCTGTTGGAAGGTATAAAACAGATTTTGATGCTAAGATCTTAGCTACTCAAATGAATCTGTCACAAACTCTGATTAAATTCAACAATTGTTCAAGTGTTGTTATATAGTCAGATTCTAGGTCTGATTACCTAGATAACCATTCCTTCATCTGAAGGTCCTACATTAGCTGATATTTTAAAAATTCGTCTAGCCCTCAATGATTTAAATGAAAAACATAAAGAGCGTGCATTTGACCACTCTGTGGTCTGTGGTCTATATTTGTTATGAAATCATTATTTTCATTCGTTAGGAAATGAAAATGATGATTTCCTAACAAAGAAGGAAACCAAAATTGTACAAATAGCATCAACTCTTTTTATACAGCAAAATGGTTAATTAAATTTTTTTTACAGAAGATTACTTGAAAATCATAATACAGGCATTCAAAGTCAAGAAATACATCGAGGAAAATGCTAATATTTCACTTTGGCCACCAAGGGACAGTTCTGTTGCTAATTATCACCTCACTACTGGACACGATTATCCCCTGCACTGAATTCAGGACACTTAAGATAATTATAAATAAAATTAGGCGTTTCTGAAAAACGCAAACTAAATCAATATATTTTATTTTTACTATGCATTAAAACAAGTATTAAGAAATACCACACTCAGATGTAATTTCTGTATGAAAATATATGAAATTGTTACATAATACCTCTTAAAACAATATATATTATAAATGTCTATATAGTAAAAAATCATAATACATAAAACTCCTTATCCAGAAATTTCTATATGCCTACCGTTCATTAAAATATTAAGAACAGAAATAAATTCAATTTTGAATTTTAAATAATATATTGTTCAACATTTTAAGCTTTACTGAATTTTGGCAAGTTTTCCTCTTTTTAATATTAGAGGCGGAAAAAATGAAAAAATTTTAAATTTCTAAGATTTTTGTAGAGAAAATTATGAATGAGATTATAATTAATAATTGTGATTAATATGCTGCTATACTTAATTTGTTAAATTCTTACAAAAATACATTTACTATATTTCCTAATTTTTCTCAAGTGATTAATTTCTTGAAAAAGAAACTCATACCATTATATTCAACGGTTACTTTTCTGGAAATATAGTTCAATGTATTCAGTATAAATTCCAAAATTCACAAAATAATAAAAGAAAATCTATTTACTTATTATCAACCAAAGTTATTGAGATTTAATATCAGTTAATCATTATAGCACTTCCAAAGAACCTAAACTTCATAACCAAATATCCAATTTTAAGGAAGAAAAGCATACCACACAAATAAAAATAAAACTTATAAGGAAATAGATATAATAGTTTGATTACAGTGAAGATACTGTTGCGTCAGTACCCCGTTTATAATAAAGAATATTTATTAAATATGCATTTCTCAAATGCATTAAGAAAAAATGATATTTTATTCTTTCGTACCAAGAATTTACAAAAAAATCTAAATTAATTGTAAGAAACATTTATATATTATGAAACTATAAATAATATATTTATATAATATGAAAATGTGTTACAAATATAAATTTAAAAAAAAATTTTTAACACTCACATACATAATTATTTTATTAAAATCAACTGATAAAATGGAAGATAACTTAATAATGGTAAATGAAAGTTTAAACTGCTTAAGATTTCAGCTTGTATTAATAAAAAAAAATCAAACATTATGTCTATTTGATCTAAAGGATTTTTATGTCGTATGCAGGTAACTAAAATATACAGATTAAAAAAAGATATTTTGTCAGCACACAAAATGTTAAATTATCTAACAACAATATATATTATATATATATGTGTGTGTGTTTGTGTGTGTGTGTGTGTGTGTGTATGTATAATTACGTATAGATAGGTAGACAGATACATTTAAAGTGTGTACTCTTTTGTTCTTAAAATCATGCGGAAGGATTTAAGTATCTACCCGAATTTGTAATTTATATTCAAAAGTAAATCCATGGATATTTTAAAATTGTTTTAAATATGTATTTTAATTGATTCAGTTTCAAGCATATTTATAATATTTTAGAAATGGGGATTTACTTATATTGCACTTGTTATTTTTATTATTTTGTTTCTTCTTATTATTTTAGGATTTTATACATTTGTTATTTGGTTCCTTCTTATTTTTTATGATTTTATATGTTTGTTATTTTGCTCCTTCCTTATTGTTTTAGGATTTTCCAATTTCTTTTTCATGACTAATAATAAAGAAATAAAAAGTAATTATACTGAAAAAAAAATCTGTGTATTATAACCTAAACATGATGCAATACTATAGATCTTACAAGTCTTCTAATATATTTATTAAATTAATACCATTTTACTAGATAAAATATTTCTCTTGGGAGTCTTCTTATAAAATTCATAATTCGTAAAAGAATAAATTAACTTAACATACCTGCTGCCTCTACATAATCTTTCTCTAGCCGTTTCCACGTATAAATACGGCATTTTGTTTTCGTAAAAGTTTTCCGGAAAATGCAACAAAAAAGTTTTTGACGATAAAGTTTCCAAAGAGCCACTAAACAAACTCAAGACCGGTGCCTCAGTGGAAAGAGAAGCATTTGCTTTGAGAGTTGCCAGAAAGCGAAATGAAGAAACACGTTGTTAGGTTGAGATAGCTTTTCTCAACCGCGAAAATCTCCAGCGCCTCCCTAGAAGGGAAAAGGGGCGTAGCAGAAGATCGTATTTTGGAGAGGGGATCGAACTTCAGCGCCATCTCATAACATACCTGTTATCGATCCTCGTTCCCACGTGGTTAAAAAGAAGTGTGAGAGCCAGACTGGGAAATAAAGTATACGGAGTAAAAGTTTGTTCTATTCAAATATTTGTTTCAAAGTTCGAGAAGTCAGATGCTTCTTTTTGCACGAATAACTGACGAGATTTTTAATATTAATATTACTTTTATACACACCACATTTCCTTATTTTTAAATATTGATGCATTTTTATGAAATATATTTTAGTCTATATCTAAATAATAAACAGATGGGATAGTTCTTGTCATTATAGGTTATAAGAAAAAAATAAACTGTATATTTTTTTATAATTAGTGAAGAAATGACAGAATGAAATTATATGAGAAAATATTAATCATTAATACCTTCTTACTTCCTGTAATGTTAAATTTCATAGACAAACAACATATTTCTGAAGTTTTTCTTTTGTGTGTATGCATAATGAAATTAATTGAAAGAATTGTAAGAGAAATTATAAAATAAAAATAATTGTTATGAATATTAAAAACTTTATTTCATATATTATATTATGTTTGCATTTCGATTATAAATGCATAAATTGCTTTCAAAATAGGAATAAAACAATTCTTTAAACATATGTAGAATATTAATTTAAAAATAACTGAAATCATGTATTTATTCTCAATTCTAACATGACTCGACACAGTTTGTAATTAAATAAAAAATAATTATTGTTATTGGTATTTCTCTACTTCTTAAGAAATTATGAAAATATTTCAAGTTCAATTAATTTAAAATTTGACAGCCATTATGGAATATTAAACGTAGAAATTTATTTGTAATTACAGTTTAGCTCACTGATTTCGAAAATTAGCATCATCTTAATATCTCTTAATAAAAGGAAGCAAAATTTTAGATTTGTAGCTCTTGGAAAATAAAATTCATTTTAAAAGCTAATAGTTAGAAAAATAAAGACGACTATAAATAATTGCTGCTGTCAAGAGATGTATAAAAAATTCTACCCTCTGATTTTAACTATTCAAGTCATGAATTGAATTCGATAAATAAATGGAAAATTTCACTACAGTCAGAAAAAAATCAGAGCAACTCTAGCTGCAATAAATAAAGAAGAGAATTCAGCCGAGTTATGCATAGATAATTTAAGCACAATAAAAGCATTTTTTTTTACAAAATATATTTTGTATTCATATTAAATGGAAAATACATTTTAAAAATTAAGAGAATCCAAACATTGTTTATAAGATATTAGTTATATATGCATTTCAGAACGATTTGTTAGAGAAGAATCAATTATTGATATGACGTGAATAAAAGTTAAAATTGTTTTCCATTTAATAGTATAGAGTAGCTTACAAGTTAATTAGTACCTAGGTATCTTGTAAAAAATTAGAGACCATACAAAATTAAGTAATTTATATTATATTTTCTTACCTAAATTTCTTTCCTTGAAAAAGATTAGAAAACAATATTTGAAGCATATTGTTTATGAGAAAATGTCTAACATAATTAGTTAATATATCTTTTCTTTTCTCTCTCCCTATATATATATATATATATATATATATATATATATATATATATATATATATATAAAACCAATTAATTTCCTTTACCTTTCATAAAGTTTAGAGCTAAAAATGTTTTTTAAATTAAAATTTCAAACTTAAATTAGTATATAATGGATTGTAAACTTAAAAACAATGCTTCCATATCATATTGAAGACACACATACTAAATTTATGCAAATATTATCTCAATATAAATATCCGCATGAAAGTACGTTGTATTAGTTCCCATTTTTCTTTGTATATTATGTATTATTTTTTAAAAATATTTAATAGTTTATCATGAATTTTCAAAACAATTAACTTTTTATTATTTAAAGCAAAAGTTTATCGCATTTTATTTTCTCAGAAATGAACCTTTCATTATTTTATAGTAAATTGCATTCTTTTTCACATTATTTTTTTTAAAAACGTTAAACCAAAATGTATTTTTAAACGCATTTTAGAGTAAGAAAAGTTATTAAATATATTAAATATTCAAGAATCAAATATATTTTCCCTTACTCTAACATTTTAGGGAACTAAGGCAAAAGAACTGTTCTAAGTTACATTACTGTTTCACTTAAAATTTAACGTAACTACTTAAGAGAGACCTCTTACGACATTTCCATGAAGTTATTAATTACTACTACAAGAGAAGATAAATGAATTTATTTAATTTGCACATAACCATTCTTTGTACAATTTCCATTTACATAAGAATGTCTCTGACAACTATGCGTTTAAATTTATTTTCGTCACGGGAGACGATGTGTGTTTTTCATTTGTTTCTATATCACTTAAAATGCTTTTAAATAATAAAACAGAGGTTATCTGTCAGTATAGTTTAGGGTAACAATTTAGAAATTTGCATATGCTGCTTTATATTAAAATAATCTTCATTGTTTAATTATTGAAAGAGAATAATATTTTTATATATAAACACTTTCCATACATATTAATATCTATTAAAATACTATTTTTATATGTTAAGTTGTATTGTGCAAGAATAAGAACTCTTTATTTACCTTTCATTCCCCATTTTATTTAAGCAAAGTGATTATTATTTGAAAATATGATAAAATAATTCTATCTTCAAGGATTTTAATTTTTGTATAATTTTTTATGAACAATATAATAAAATTTTAATTTGAAATATATTAATTCATCGTAAAGAATTGAATTTAAAATGAATTTATAGAAATGATAATTAATCTCGGATTACATTGTTTTCACTACTACCATCTTCCTGCGCGTTTTACAATTATGCAAATTTATAGTAGAAATTTGCGTAATTACATTGTACATTACATTATTCATACTAAATTATTTATTTTGCATTATATAATTATACAGAGTTTAAAATGTTTGAAATGTATAATGATTTTATAACATTAATTATAGATAAACTACTAATTTAGTAATATTTGGTTTCAATTTTTTATCTTGTTCTGAAAAATACTGAAATATTACCATAAATAATATGTTCTTCTTCCATTTTACAGTAGAAGTATTTAATGTGCTGCACTAACAATACCATGTTAATGAATTCCGAGGTCAAAATTTAATTAACCGAAGGACATTATAAAGCATGTGTTTCACACGCATTAGAGATATTATTTAGTTACCTCCCATATAACTTGATGCACTTTTATTTATTTTTTAATGTAGTTCAAGCAATTTCTGGAATTCTGTTTCTCTTTGTTAAAAAACGGTTGACATTTTGTCATGGAAGGAAAATCAATATACTTTCTTTTGGCTTACTTGTAAGAAACGAGTTGATCAATACTTTGTGTTAAAATCTGTTAAAGTAATTATTTGATCAATAATTTCATCAGAATTAAGTGACGTTTAAGTATTTTATAAGAATTACAAATGAGAAAAACAGTTTACCCACCTAATTTAAAGTATAACATACGATTAAAATTGGTAGGTTCAATAATACTTAAGAAAGAAAATAAGAATCATAAAATAGATAACATTTTATTTTCTTTGACATTCCATAAAATGCTATAGGAAATTTTAAGGCGCTATCGCTGCATCTTAGAAAGTATGTTTTCCCTAATTGCTATACGTTACATTTTTTACAAATATTACATAAATATATTGTAATA